>OZ005742.1:21953325-22235676 GCA_963930735.1 Dioctria linearis | reverse complement strand
GACTTAACATTGGTCGGGATTGTGGAACGTCGGCGAGAAATGGTGAGGACGGCAGTGCTAATCGGCAAGTAGCACTAGGTGGCCACAGGGGTCATCATAGTCAAACGGACAACGGAAACTCTGTATGGAGACCATATTAAGTATAAGTCATGAGACGTAGTTAACTAATCTGTCCTGTTTCAAAGAGTAAAGTTCTTGTAAATAATGTGAATATCCAGGGATGAAGTTGAATACGATTGTGCAGCAGTGACATGAGAGGATAAATTATGTGGAGGAGATTTTCTAGAAATTTGTAATCTTTGTGCCATTTTGCTAGCTTAGCTGGGGCATGTTGGGATATTGTTGGGTGTATTTTAATTTTAATTTTTTTTTTATTTGCATACTTTCGAGGTAGATTCAATTACTTTTAGGTATTTTTAGATTGTGTTACAATTTTACCAGAGCCTCTTGTCACAGATGCTATCAAAATGGGTATCTACTTAGTTTAGCTTGCAGATACTAGGTATGTCCTTTTCACTCCAGGTAAAATGTAATTTTAGCGAGAAATTTATTTATGACAGATTGCAAATGCACATAAGCCTTTAAAAACACAACAAGTGCTCCTTCAGTGAGCTCCTGGGCACATGAAGATCATGGGGAATGAAAGGGCTGACCTACTAGCCAGAGCTGGTTCACCCTTCCTAGAACCGGTACCCGCTGTATGCGTTGTCGCCTCGTTGATCAAGTCACTTTACTCTTATCAAAGCGGATTTTCGCATGATACATAAACACCTATGGCAAACTTGAGTACTTACAGTTATACAAAACTTTTTCCTAATGGCCCTAATAGGAACATCTCTGAACTTCTCTTGGGATGCGGAAGAAAATAATGCAGTATTGTGGTTGGCATCATCATCGATACAGCTCGCTTCACGCTCATATAACAAGAATGGGAATTGTTGACAGCCCTAAGTGTTTGTCCTGCCTGGAATGAGAGACCGAGATAATCGAGCTCTTCCTATGTGTTTGTCCAGCCTTTTCTTGGAACAGACTGGATACGCTTGGGTCTGTCTTCCTGTCTGTGGATGAGATGAAAATTTACCTCACCTAGACCTAATGCGCTTCATTAAGAGGACACGAAGGTCTTGCTGGATAAGAATTCGTTTCGCTTTTTAGCAGGTTAGCACATTGGAGCTCTTTGGCCTCCGTACTTGGATCTTTCGTTCCCCTGCATTTAAATGACAAAGCATTTAACAAAATTTTGCTTATTCTTGCTTATTATATTAATAAAAGCATGGTACCGTTATAAGGTAGGATGCGTTCGCAGTACAAAATCAGAATCATCGCTTTGTGGCAAAACGACCTGAGGGTGACTTGAAGGAATTAACCATTCCTGGTCACACACATTCGGAGAGTCTGGCGGAGGGTCGCTCTGGGTCCTTGCTCTGATCGATTCTTATAAACAAGTTCCTGTACGAATAAGTCGAGTACAAAATACTGCGTTTACGTAACAAATAAATTTATAAACATTGTCAGAAAAAATATATATAAAAAAAGATCGTTCAAGTGTGTACCCAACTAGCATTTCATAGTGACAAATGGTAAATTGGAACGTGATAAACACTCAATATAGTCCCTCTATAGTGTTGTTATCTAACACTTTTGTTATCATAACACGTCCCACTCTTGGTCTATATTTGGTAGTTTATACCATATTCTGTACAAGACTTGAGTAGTTGCCAGTTTGACTTGGTACTGACGTAATGGTACCAGTTGAAGATGACTGTAGTATTTCAGGCGCAAGTCTCTAGTTTGATAAAAGGGCCAATATATGAGAAGCCGATTGCCTTGGGAGACTCGACCTGCTTGATGAAGTTCGAACTGTTTGGCGATGGGGTAAGTAAGGTAACCACTAGGTATTTTGTTCCCAGGTGGTTCTGTGGCGTAGAGCAAAGGAGTAGTTCCAATAACTATCGATTGTTCGTTGCTGTATTGAATCAGGCTATGAGTCCTGGCACGGTGACAGACGTGTGCCAGATAGACGGGATGTCGGTGATCGTTGCTCCCCAAGCCTCTGCAATTGTTTGTCGGTAAATATCTGGTCAGCTAAAATTGGCACGCTCGTTCTTCTAGACTGGTAGAGGCTAGAAACTTAACCTGAAATGACTACATCTTATTTAAGTTGGACTGTCACCCATGACAGTTCGGTAGAATTTATTTCGTGTAGGACAAGGTGCAGTTAGTACTGAGCTGCAACATTAGACCGACCACAGATTTGACCACCAGAGCTTATCAGCGTGCAGTTGCACATCTGACCACTTCTGATTTGCAATATGGTTATGATGATGTTGCAGCACACCAAACGGTGATGCTTGATTGTATTCGAAGGCAACCGAACGACAACTGATCACTTCTGCTTTGAAATTCGGTTATTATGATGTTGCAGCACACCGAGATCGGTTTCACAGCATAACGAGTCGTCTTCTGCGGAATTTTCCTGGGGTCCTCCCGGTGCTGTTTTTGCCTGGTGTAGCACCCCTAATTTGTTTCTCTAAAGTACAATTTTAGAAACCCTGTAAGAAAGGAGGATTCACCGAAAAGAGGTGTTCATGAGCATGGTCGTTAACTGCTTCGAAGGTCTTCTCAAAACAAATAAAAGCTAATCACTTTTTTGGAGAAAAGAATTATTTCGTCTTTATTGAAAGTATTGTTTTATTTAAATACTTTCTCGTGTCTTCACGTTGACGTTACAAAAAACAAACTGAATTTTTTTACATTGTTTTTTTAATATATTGATTCCTAGCCTACCTAGCTACAGCTTCTTACGTGCCAGCAAGGTGTGACTAGCATGAAATTTTGGAGAACGTACCAGCCGACACAGATGCGTCGCCACATATACACCATTTTGGGGAATGATTATGAGTGAATGAAACGTTCCATTTTGATGACAGTAACGTTATTTTCACTATCATTATCACAATGAGGTAATTAATTTTAGTTATTATCATGTAACAAGGATGTGATTTTTACGTTTAAAAAAAGCACTAGACATACAACAAATGTGATGACAATACACGTAATGTAAAGAGATATGAAACTCAAATTGTATTTCTACGGAAATGTATAACACTAATTCACTATGATGACTAAATTAACATGACTTTGGTTTTAATCTTTTGTAATTAAGGTATACATAATTATATGATTAGGAAATTCTATTTCAATATTGTGCAATATTTATCCAAATGAATTATAAACGCTTCAAATTTTACTGATGAAATAATATCTTTTAAATTGAAAAATAACAAGGCGCCTCAAAAATAAATTATTATTAATAAATTTTTGGGAAATTCTTAAATTTGAAATTTTATCTTGACGTTTTTTCAGCCAAAGTCATGTTAGGATTAACTTAAAAATACCTCCAAAAACTTTTTCTTCGCTATTTTCAAAATTTGTTCAAGAAGGCATTTTTTCGGATTCTCCGGTATATAGCAAAAACTATAAAAAATTTATTTGTTATCACACAACCCATTTTATTTTTAGTAAGAAGTTTCAAGTCTTGGTTTTGACTCATCAACAGGTCCCAAATAGCGAAATTGAGTCATTTGAAAAACAATTGAAAAATAGATCCAAGAAAAAAAATGAAAAAAAAAACCAAAAAATTGAGAAAAATAGAAAAAAAGTTTTTCAAATCACTCAATTTCGCTATTTGGGACCTGTTGACGAGTCAAAACCAAGGCTTGATACTTCTCACCAAAAATAAATTGGGTGTCTGATGAAATAACAAATAACAATTTTTTAAGCTTTTTGCTATATATCCGAGAATCCAAAAAAAAATACCTTCTTGAACAAATATAAGTTTGCCCCGGTAAAAAATTCAAATCAGTCGAGCGAGGTGGCCAAAGAGTGAATAATTAATATGGGATTTTCCATTTCGTGAAAAGGACTATTTTTGCGTATCTGTTCATGGTGATATGAACTGCGTTACTCATGGCTCAAAGTATAGAAAACGTAATCCTTATTGTGTCACTTTAGTGGGTTCCTGGGCACATGGACATCATGGGGAATAAAAGGACAAGTCTGATTTTCTGGCTAGATATGCTTGGGTCTGCCCTTTTATCTATGGTTGAGCTGAAAAACTTATCTCACCTAGACCTGATGCGCATCTTTAAGAGAACAGGAAGATTTTGGTAAGAGGATTTCTGGCAGCCTGGCGCAATGGGCCATCTTAGCCTCCATACTTGAGATTTCACTTTCCCTGGCTTTGAATAAAAGCAAAAAACTTTATTGTGTGTGTGTGTCCCCTTGGGGCTACGTAAACCGGCTTGACAATCAATTCAATCAATTCTTAGTGGTGGTTTTTAAATAAATTTGCAAAGAGATCGACCTTATAATCGGAGCAACCTACCACTACGATCCAATCTACACTCTACTTTCATTTAATCTAGATTCAGCATATATGTTGTTTTGTGATTTAGTTAGATAGTAAGATTTTTACAGAAATAGACCCTTTCTGGAATTTTTTTTTTTTAAGGAACAAAATATGTTGTTTGAAAATTCTTTGGAATCACTCATAGATTGAATAGAAAAATGTTGAGATTTATTTTTATGATTCTAAATTACCACTGAGCACTCGGCCGAAAAGCGAATGGTGCAGGCTTCAAAAGCCAGACTAGGCAGTTATCCCCCCCCCCCCCCCTATATTTAATAATTCATTTTAAAGCCTTAGAAATAAATTTCACCATTTTTAAATTCTAGAACAGATCTATTTTAATACCAGCTAGCTGTGTTGTGGCTTCTGGCTGTTTGTATAAACAAATAGAAGCACTGAAGGATATGTTGTTGTCTAATGGACTCGTTATCATCTAATGAGGCTAGATTACACTATTCTAGCAAGTATTCTTATGACGCCATTTGTATGTAAAACTATAAAGATGGGTTAACAGAATATTAGAAATATTATACACGAATGTACTATTTCTCTATGGTGGAGGGTTCTCCTAATCGTCTTAGCTGATTTCGGTGAGTCCTATAACCAAGTCATACATTGTCTATAAGGATTTTATGCAGTTATCCATAGAAAACACTCAAAATACAGGCCCAATCTTAAAGTTCTTCCCCTACATCTAGACATATCAGAATGGATTCAGTTGCGCGTTAATTTTTGTTAATATTCTTTTGACTTATATTTCATTTCAAATAACCACCCCCCCCCCCCACCGCACCAACTCCACTGTATTATGTCACTGCTGTTCAAATAAAGTTTTTTGTTAATATGTAAATGAATTTTAGGGCAAAAAATTATCAAAAATAATATAAAAAAAGATAAAACTAACTAAAAGAAAAATACTAGAAGAGCATAAATAAGTTCCTAACACTTACTTAAAACAAAAAGTAAAATGTTTTATTAAACTCTAGTCAAAATTTTATTATTATATTTACGTTTTTCTTTTATACTTTGTTCTCTGTTTTCACAAATTCTTCATATTACGTTTGTTTGTTTTTACTCAGTAACCGTTTTTTTTTTTTTTTGTAATTAATTAAATTCTAAATAAATGTAAATAAAAGAGATAAAATAAAAAAATAAAGCGTCCATATGGAATATCGTAATTTGTTTGTTTTTTTATTATTCAAGTTAATTAAGAGGAGAAGGAGGAAAAAAGCAAGTAAATAAAATAGAAGAAAATAAGAATCATATGAGAATAAGTAAAAATAAATAAATAATAAATTCAGTAAAATAATATTAATGAGGTTATGGATCCTATGAGGTGTCCAAAAAAATTTAATAGCTAGCATTTAAGAACTCTTTTAAACTATAGTTCAATTTTATTGTAAATATCAAACGATGTCCATAAAAAAAAGTATTATGTATGATCATGAACGATGATGAAATATATCTCTGTATAAAACAAAAATATAAATTTAATGTGTCTTTTCTTTCTTCTAAGTTGATTTTAACCTCACTTTTTTTAATGTTTATTTATTTAAGTTTTCTATTAATTTTGATGACCTTTTTTAATCTCTAGTAGAAAGTTGCTACAGGGGAATAAGGTACTAGAGATAGTGTGACAGAGATGTGTGTGCTATCTGACATAGCAACATATATCAACTCTTTACAGATTATGCAATAGCCACATCCGGCACCTCATCGTGCAGAAATTCATCTTCAGGACTAATTAGGGAGACGACAAAATATTTTTCTTCTAGCGACCAACCGCCACGGGGAGTCACCCTTATAGGTGCTGTTAATATAATTCGATAAATAGATATACGAGACATTTTACTACTCTAACTTATAACAAACGAATGAATAAATGAATAGCAAATATTATACTCGAGCTAATTGTGGTTTGACATTTTTGGTGGACTGCCTGGTTAAAAAAAAAACAGTGAGAATATCTTTCAATGATTTAAAACGTTGAAAACATCTTAACGCCGAACATATGAAATTACTATGCGAAAAAACAAAATAACAGAAAAAATAGAGAGACTCCAGATATTTTTAGATTCTCCTTTAACTGTTTTGGGCCCATGGCTCCAACAACAATGTGAATACACGGTCCGGATATCAAACTACAACACTCCTTCAGCCAAAACCCTTGAGAAAATTTCCCAAGCCATGAAACAGAAATGCATATGTGTGCGTGCGGGTCCATTCGCTACAATATTCTATATTGATACTTATGGAAAATTAACAACATTGATTTTATATAAGCTATAGAGCTTAAACTGCTATCCATACAAAAAAATAGTCTTGTAGTAATTTTAAGCTTGATTCCTTACCTTCCCAAAGGCTACACTTACTATAAACCTTTCTTAACAAAATAATAAAATAGTTTTGATTAAAACGTAACTTTACCATTTTACGCTCAATAACTCTAAGCTGAATAATAGTTGCAATACACCGGCCCGAGTCTGAATCTGGAGGCAGACTGATTCAATTTCATCAGTCCACGGCACAGCGGCATGTGCAATTATTCCTCGGCACTAGTGACCACCCGAACACCAATTTTCGGTATGAATAGTAGTTTAGGGCGGATGAGCAATTCAAATCAAACTTTTGTCAGTTTTATGTAAGAACACTGCAAATATTTTAAAGTCGTAGAACTCAGTGGGGGCTTCATGTGGTAGTGAGGGATTCTATTTCATGGCTTCTGAAATATTATCCAGGATTTTGACTCAGCCCATAACTACTCAATGTAGTGAAGCAAATTCAATAATACCAGAAAAAAAAAATTTAATGAAACAAAAGAATATTTAGGAGAAGGCTTGACCTTTAGTTTAATATTTTTGTTTAGGAAAATTTTTTTAGATCATATCATATACTTATATCAATCTTACCATTATTTATTGCGCTGGAAAAATGCACAGAATGCAAAATACTTTTAGTACAAAAAAGTTTGGCAGCTACATTCAGGCACATTGAATAATAGATAAATAAAAATATAGAAAATAAAATACATCAAAAATTAACTTAAAAATTAAAATTAAAAAACTAAAATTCAAAAACCTACCAAAATTAAGCAAACATCTGAACTAACTAAAATAATAACAAACTAAAGTACGCAGCTATAATAAAACAGAGGCAGAAAAAGATAAAAAGTAAATTAAGAAAAATTAAACAATAAATAATAAGCTAGCAATTCAATTCAATTCATGATGACAGTTTTCACGAATCTACATTTAATGTCTGTTGTTAATAATTTTGTAGAGAGCCAGAGTCAACACAAACATCCATATACCTTACCCAGTTCTCCGCGTACACGATTACAACATTTCTCCCATTAAGAGCAACATCGAGATTTGTATCTACCCTAGTCAATATTTCACCCCCAAACAGGAAGATAAGTTTGTTGATTTATTGGAATTTAACATCAAAAGGTAAGGCTGGGAGCAATCATAGATTCGTACTAAGTCATAATTAATTCTTACAATAAAGTCTTCGATTAGAGCGAGAGGTCTACTATTATATATTTGTAGGTCATCAGCATATAAATGGGGACTAACCGCTTGAATGAAGTCTGGTAAATCATTGATGAATAAAAAAAAAAGCAATGGGCGTAAAACTGATCCTTGGGGTACGTCACATAAAAACGGCTGTAAATCAGAATAACGTTCGTTAACTCGCACTTGTTGATATCTATCACCTAACAAGCTCTCTATCGGGCGGCACTAGAAGAAAACTGGAAAAATATCTGAAATTTCTTGAGAAGCATTGAGTGACTAACACAGTCAAAAGATTTAGTAAAATCGAGTAAAACCAGTATTCCAATGTCGTCGTTATCTAGGCGTTTTCATAAGTCAGTAGTAACCTTTAGGACAACTGATTCACAGCTATATCTGAAACCTGAAAAGATTCTGTTGTTCTCAAGTAACAATTGGGTCTATCTGTATAAAAATTTTTCCAAAGAAAGGTAACACAAAATGCTGATGGGTACAAAATCGCATAGATTTGCAGCAAATTTTTTTTTAGGGATAGGTAACACAGTAGCAATTTTCCATCTAGAAAGAAGGATAGATGGTGATGTTAATCAGGTATTAAAAGGAAACAAAACAGGGTGTTTCCTCCATGGTGGTCCATAGGGCGGGCGGTGATGTAATATTACTCACCTTGTCAAACAAAATATTGTATGGTGGAGGGGGGAGGGAGGGGGGGGGGGTTCCATATCAACCGTCTCGGAGTTACAAGGTAATTATAAAAATATGCCAGGTTTTCACAAAACACCCTGTATCTGAGAAAAATTTAAAAACGCATTATATGCAGAACTTCATGACCATTGCAACGACTGCTCAACCAGGTACATACTCCTCACCTAACTGGAGTTATGAGGGTCTAAACTTTTTTTTTTTTTTAATTTGACCTATCACACCTTGGAGTGCTATCTGTATTCGTTAAAGAGTTATTAGCTAAGAGCTAATAACTCTTCTCAAAGCTATTCGTAAACCTATTCTCTAAGATAATTTGTTCACTTAGTGACTGAAAACACGTCATTTAAAAAAAATATATCGTCTAATTTTTGCATGACCTGAAAAGGTTATGAGCTAATAATTCCTTACCGGCTACAGTTAGTACATAAAGTAAGGTCTAATTAAAGAGGAGTGAACACAGTTTACAATTTTTATAAAAAAACGTTATGTTGGCTACCTTATTGCAAGAAAAAAAATGTAGGTACGTATAAGCCACCTGTGTGTCGCTGCATACCAGCATAATACAAGCTGATCAAACTAATACGAGGCTATTATAAATACTTGGGTTTTAATGATTTCAGCGCCGCTTACAAGTAGTGACAAATTTATCTAGCTAATGACTTTTTCTTCAAGTAGGCCTTTTTAAGGATATTCACTAGTTTATGATATGCGCCAAGTTGACACTAAAAGCATTTCCGATTTTTTGAAAAGCAAAACTTAAAAAGCTTTCAAATGAAACTATAATGCGATGTGTCACCTAGCATGGTACAGCGATTACAATGGTATCAGAACAATGGTACCTATACTCGCTGTATGTCAAAGGTATTAGACTACAGTAACTCCTGAGAGGAGCCGAGTATGGGGCTCATTGAGCAGTGGTTGGAAAGGCCATGCAATTCTGCATGCAATGAGCTCTTGACGGTGACGCTGTACCTTTCATGAAACTTTTGTGAAAAGCTAGCGTATTTTCATAATCACCTTGTATCTCCGAAACGGTTGGTACGGACCCCCCCCCCCCCCTCCGCCGCCCCATTGCCTTTCAATCTTTGTTTGACCACCATTGAGAAAGCACTCTGTATATAGCGACTAATGTAAAACATCAATAATTTTAGGAATTTGGGAGTTATATTATCAGAGCTAGTGACCCAAGATTTAATAGAGTAAACGGGCTTGTAACATTTCGCGTAATCAATGCACCAAAAAGGAGTTGAGTGAAGTTTCTTGTTTGGTTCTCCTATATACTCCAGCTTGTTTGAAATTCTTCCATAGAATCTTGCTAGCAAACGTTGGGTTGAATTTTTGTTTGAAATAAGGATATTTGGCCGGATTAATGGCCCAGGTTGCTTTAATCCGTACGACTCTGACTCCTTTACTACAATTAGACGTGGCTGTGAACCAAGGACATTTAGCCTAGCTTTCTTATATCAAACTGGTAGGCACCTTTCAAAAAAAAATGGAATAAGCTTTCAAATATTTCAACTTGATCGTCTACTACACTACAAGATAATATGCCATCCCAAGGCAGCCTATTGCAATCACCTGACAGCTCAGATAACGCAATTTTGTTGAAATTACGATCAGGAAAATAGTCTGATTTTGACTGGGAAAAAGTCAAAAATCATATGTCAGAAATGATAGAGAAAATTTGGAGGATTGAGTGGATCATGAAAGAGTATGTGATTTATATAATAAGTTCAAATGTATAGACTAAGTGAAATCTCGAAAATCATGGGCAAGTGCGTTAGAAGTTAGGAGATTAGCATTACAGCCACCTCTCACGAGCATTTTATTATAAATATGAGCCACCGTAACAAGCAAATTTTCAAATTTAGAACTATTTTCGTACGAAAAACAATTTGGAGGAGAATAAACAGCTGATAAAAGAAGTTTATCAACTTCAATATCTACCTCAACATTAATGCTCAACTCGATTGATCTTCCAATCGAGGAGAAAATAATCTTCGTATTAAAGAAATACAATATAATACACTCTTTCTTATCATTACGAAATAGTTTGTACCAAATAATTAGCATTAATAGGCGGCCCACCTACACGCTTCAATTATTTGATCAACCCCAAATTGATCAGTTAGTTGATCAACCTCAAATTGATCAATTAGGTGATCAATCTATCAACCAGCGCACACACATCTCAAATTGGTATCAACTTAAAAATTGTTTACCATTTTTTCTAAAGAGTGAGGTAAGATAGATCAGAGAATAACATTTTGTGTATTGTAGTACTATTCTGGGAGGAGTTGCAATTACCAGTTGTTAAGTCGTCGCATTTAGCCAGTGTTAAGCAGACGTCAACCACAACAACCAGAAGTTTTTGTGTGAGACCCTCAACTTATTTATTTTTCAGTAAAACTTCTTCAACTACCACATACACGTTTCAATTTATCGTGCTAACTTTAAATTTAAGCAAAGTTAGTCAAAGTACACAGGTATACAAAGGTTGAAGCACTACAGATTATAGTATGTGCAGTTCTTTTTGATTAAATATGACTAGAGAAATCAAAAAGCCAACTCTAATTCAACACAATTTCAACACTAAAATTGGATCCAAAAGAGTTACAGTTGCATCAAATTCTAAAATCTCAGAAATCATCTACACGATAATAGATGGCGCCAAGACGTATTAATAGATAAGATTAGTAGAGGGGTTCGTAGGCGCTTATCTCGCAATAACTGCGACCAGAACCAAAGAATAACTAAATAAAAGAAAGGACACAGACACAGACATTTTGCCAGAACGATCAATTGACCCAGTTTGAAATCTGTAGATAGCGTGCTGCTTCATTCCAACCAATCGCAACCATCATCTTACCATCAAGTTTTCGTAAGGCAGTGGCAGCATACCTTAGAATATAGAGCAAACAGGAATGGTGATAAGCCAGATTTTGCGTAATGAATTCCTGGTTGTGTTGGTAGTCCATTTTTACATGTATTTACACGCCATCCCTATTCTAAACAGCTTCTCAATTTGCAAAAAGTAAACAAAGGTGTTGTGCGAAGCATCTGTGGTAAAAAATGTTCTTTTTCTACTTTATTCTGAAACAATTCACATAATTAATTTATATAAATCTTTGCTTCTATTAACAAAAATGATAATTTTGGTAGTGCAGTTGCCTCAAACAGGATTCCCTAGTTTATAATCTAATTTATATTTGCAAGCACTGACCGAACACTTCATTTCTGTTTTTTTAATTGATATGAAGATTTTAACAGGCACTAGTGGCACTATAAAACTTTACACTAAATAAAGTTCAAAGATAAATAGTTTTGAAAAGAATTGATTCGGTATTTTTGTTAAATTTCACAAAAGAATTTTACATTAACCAAATCTGCTCACAAATAAAAAGCACATTTGACAATTTCTCCATCCAGCATCTCACTTACTCCTATGTACTATGTACTATGCTCTTGACAAATTACGCTTATGTACACGAATTTTACACGATTCAACCATTCCTGTTTGCTATATATTCTAAGCAGCATACTGACCCATCTAAACAGGGTCATTGTGAGTCCCCGTTTAAATTACTCCCATTCTAGGTTTTGATTATTAATAATTTCTAAAACCATTCTGGGACTTAGGCACGAATGGGGAAGAGAACTTAACTATGCATTGTTGTAGTGCAACTGACACAACAAGTTAAAAACAAAAGCGACAAAATCTTATTCAATCCCTCAAAATCCCATCAAACTATACATAATAATGTATGTACATCAGATCACATTACCTCACGTTTTTAAGAAAAAGATAAATTTCGCTCTCGTCAAGGTGCTGAAAGTAGATGTAAAATTCACCTCAAATAAAATTTTCATTTTTCCCGAAATTATCGGAGAATTCAGTATGAGTTCCTAGCACTTAATCTCTTCAGAGCAAAACGAATGTAAACAGAAACACGTGCTGTTCAAATATCATAGGATAACAACAACAACATGTGTCCATTACAGCAACAACATAGGACAATTTCTGTCAATATTTCGGAAAAACCTGTTTTCACAAAAGCGCGGGAGCATTTTACGAGAGTAAAATCCGAAAGCTGCGTCCCTTCTCATTTATTTACGAAAATGAAACATTCGCCATTCTGTTTCGTTGCATGCAATCTGCACTTTCACACACTTTTTATCCTTGTTCATAAAATTTTTAAAGATAGTTTGATTTTGTTCTTCTTTTTTTTTCTTTCTTCTTTTTCTTGCCGTGTGCATTTTAAATGTAAAACAGTCGGAAATTTCGCCTGCTTCTTAAATTTTTGTTAAGTTAACCTTGACTTATGTTCCACACGTAGTTTGGTGAGGGAAAAGCATGTTATAGGTGGAGTAATCGCCGCATTTCCAAAGCTTTGGAGTTGCAGAACAGTGCTCCGAGGTATCACGAGCATCCTGACAGAAGCGGCAGGATAATGTCACAGCCAAGCCCATCTTACCCGGGGGGTACACCTGCAAGTACAGCTAGCATGCAAGTCTCCCTTCCAACGCGATTTTAAACTTGACAGCACAAGGCAGTTCGGTTGATGTCTTATCAGCTTGCATGCAACTTCATTTAAAAAGTGGCATTGAGACGTCAAATCTTGCGTATATTGGAAAATTATAGCAATAGAGGAAGTATCAGAATGATAAAAACCCAAGAAAAAAGGAAGAGGAATGTGTTGGTAATGTACGTAATGCAAATGATCCCAGAAAATTTCATTTTCCCGGTATAAATTTATGAATTTCTCTCAAGCATTTCTTTTCCGTCATTTTGAAAACTGTATAAATGTCAAATTACTATCTCCCAGCTGCCATGAATTTTCATCATGCAAGTTCGCTGAAAGTTGTATGGTAGTTGGATTACACGTGCAAGAAGCATGGCAGTGCAAGTTGCATGCAAGCTGTACTTGCAGGTGTAATTCCCGGGATATATAGGTGATAACTCAATGGGCAATGGCTTGAGAAAAGCTCGGTAAACATTATGGGCTCTGTCCTCATAAGGAGGAGGAGTTCTTTGATTTTTCTACCAGAGGTGTCGATAAACTTTTTTGCATGGCGAATCCTTGTATCCTTGACATATTAGTAGCTGATTGATGTATAAAGTTGAGCGAAGTGATAAAATCAGAACATTCTGAATAAATTGGAAAAAAATTTACATTTGAAGCAAACATAGGGCTCAAATTGTATTGGTGCCACTGAGCAATAATATAGAGACTCCTTAGAAATCATAGCCGCGATGAAGTTCAGTGGAAGAATAAAAAAATAAAAAGCGAGACGATATAGAATGAAGTGCCATGATATATCGCGGTAGAACATTATAACCTCAGTAAATTAGCACAGTTGCTGAGATAATCTTGATATGTTAAAAAATGTAGAACACTTCGCTCTTTCTAACCATTTTGGAACTAATAACGGGTGACTCCCAATACCTCTCAATCACTTTGTGCCCAAAAATACAACCCTTTTTGCGTAGTTTTGTTGTGTGCCTTTTTTCGTCTAAACCCAGCAAAACCCAAAAATAAACTAACAAAGGTGACACATTTTTTTCTGTTTCTGGTCATTTTTACTGCATATACGTAACAAAATGGACAAAGGTGTTGTAGGTTGTAAGGTTGGGACCTTATGGTTATTAATTAGATATAAAAATCTGCAGTTAATTGCATTTTTTTTTATAAGAAGTAAAAATTAAACTAAATAAAACAAAGAATTACAAAATTATGAATTGAGAGCTCTCTTACTCAGGATTTGTACAAGTAAGCAGTAAGTAGTAGTACTTAGTAGCAATAGTTTAATAATCAAGAGCTTTGGCATAGTTGTCTCATTGCGCCGTAGATTTTTTTCAAACTTGCATTGATTGGATTACAGCAAGAGTAATTCGAGTTAAACTGAATTCTCAAATTCTTATATATGTATTGTTGCTTAAATGAAGATCACTGATGGAATCGCATAATAGAACAGGTGCAAGTATTGAACCTTGAGGTACACCATAATATATTAATTTGAGGTGTGAGATATTACCTTTTACTTGAACTAGTTAATTCCAAATATGCAAAAGTTATGGATTAAGCTAATCATCAACAGAAAAACTTCGTAGAGAGTTTATTTAATAATTTCTGTAGAAGAAAAAATTGTCTTGGTTACAAACAAAAATATTCTCATATCAACCAAATAAATAAGTATCTGCGCTTGCCCAACTTACGAATCATATAGATAGAAACACATCCAAGCAAACCTCAGGCCTGGCATCTCTCAGGCTTCCTCGCAGCTCTCCTCAAGGCTTGCCTCAGAAAATGAAAACAAAATGATACCACCGGGCTCGGTGCTGTCATTGTAACTTTAATAGTATATCTGTTGACTGAAGTAGGCCTGAGAGTAAAGCGCGCTTTGCGGCTAGGCCTTGAGGCTAGATGCTGGATTAGTTTTGTGTTGCATTATTTAAAAACCCGTGTTGGAAATTTTGACAACTCCTCGAAGAAGCCTCGAGGCCTGAATGTGTTTCTACCACAAAGGCTGAATTACAATGGACGCAACGGAACGCAACTGAACGGAGAGAAATGTCAAACCGGTTTTCTTTGTATGCTTTTCAAATGGAGTTGCGCACAGTGGACGGACCAGTGTTGGGCGTAATCTGATTGCAGTGTAATTTAATTAATAATTCCATTACAGTTTAGTCAAATTACAAAGTAATCTAATTAAATTGTATTCGATTACATGTCAATCAGATTACTTATGAGCGAATATGTAATCTATCAAATGTGTAATCTGTTACAATATAATTAGATTATTTTGAATCTAATTACTTTGTAGATTACTTAAAAGTAATTAATAATATAATGAAATGAATTGAAAGAAAATAGTACGAAATTAGTTTTAGGGAGTTTTATGAAGAATTAGAATACAAATATCTTAAATATCTTAAATGTCTTAAATGTAATCACATTAATTAGATTAACATGTAGTGGGATTAGCTTGTAATCGATTAATGTGTAATCAGATTAACTTGTAATCACATTACACGTTAATCGATTACATTATGTAATTATGGAAATGGATTACATTAGTAATCTGTTACAAAGTAATCTGATTACAGATTACATGGTTAATTGTAATTGTTAATCATTAATCAGATTACATTTTGCCCAACACTGGGACGGACGAAAACGCAGTCGTATGCAGCAAGTTTAATAAAATCTGAAATTAACCCAACTGAACGGATAAACATAACCTCAAATTAGCTTTGGGATTGTTTATTTTGTTCCATCAAGTGAAACTGTGCTGCGGTAAGTGTGTAATAACCAGAGAGTAAATGGAATGAAAAGAGTTTTTTTGATTTTATTTATATTTGTTTATAAATTTTGGGTCAAACGTCACTGTCACTTTCAATTAATCATGCGTCCATTGTAATTCCGCCTTAAGTATTACAGACTATTGTTTCCTGGGTAATAAGAGATAGGTACTTTGTACTCGGCCTACTATGCTCAGTAAATTGTTTGGTATTCAATTTTGAAAGCATCGGTAGCCTGAGAGAAAGGTAACATATGATTTCGACTTTTCATATTCCTTAAAGTACTGCCATACTGCATTTTGTACTAGATTTTACTACAATTTTGTGAACCGATTGGATATAATCAAACTCTGAAGACGTACATAAAATTTCGCGTACATGCATCATTGCATTAAAGTCATGCGAAGGGCATTGCATCAAATTCCTGTCCCTGGATATTTTTAAGGATTAGAGACAAAAAGGACCTGCTTCAATTTTTCAGGAAGTCTGATTCGATTAAATATTGATTTTTACTTTTCGAATGCCGAATTTTGGTGAGCTAGGTAACCTAAGCTTAGGATGCAACTTCTGTGATAGGCCCTGGTCAGCTCTGGAGATTTTCATGTGTTTATGCTCTATCACAATATCAAGACAGATCCTGATGGTTTCTTTATTTATTTTTTTAGCTTGACATTCAGATGGTGTGCACAAAACAATCACTAAGTTGTCTAAAGACAAAATCACAAATAGAATATTTTTTCTTCAGACATTTTCAGAAGTCACTCATCTCAAAATCGGTATCAAAATTCAAAGGGTCGAATTCCTGACTGTAATGGAATCGAGTACAAATGACTGCAGATTACACCTTCCAATTCACATAAGTTTCACAAAAGTTTTCTCCTTAATGATTTCAAGGATATGAATATAATCTGAATTTTTTTTCGGTTCCTTGCGTACAAGATAGCCGGCGAAAGGGAGTTTTCAATTCTCTACATACACCAGAGCAGAATTCACCAAAGCTGTTACGGAAGTTATATCATAAAGTAGCAGTGAAATGTCTAAATGAGGAAGAAATCTCCTTAAATCAGTAGTGAGCTCACTTCCATCCTAACTAAAATAAGAGCATTATGAAGTTGTATTGTGAAGAGTTCCTTGAGTATGCAATAAGGTAATATCCTTGATGGTTCAGTCTAATTTCTAGCAAATCAAGAAAACTACTTGTCCTTAAAACGATGGATAGATGAGAGGAGAGTTTTTACCACAGAAAGTAAGGCACAATTTAGATCTCAGAAAGCAGTAGAACAGTTTCAAGTGGCAGATCGTTACATTAGTAGTAGAAAACATGTATGTGGAGTCCCCCCCAAAAAATCTATTTCCTTTTCAACCAAAACTATGAACTTAATTTGCTATTCCACAACCATCTGCAGAGAATTAACCCATTTTAATAAAAGAGGTCTCAATATCAAGTGCCCACCAAAGTGCCATAAAACGGCCATAAACTCTTTCCATTTGCATACGTTTTGTTTCTACTTTGCGTCCATTTTATTGTATGTTCTAAGGACATTAACCACGCTAATGTCTCCTCGAATATATGGGGGACCGATAAAATCACTTCTCGTCCTATGTCCATCCATACTTTACCCAGGACGAAGAGATCCGTACCTATACACGTGTATACTCATTTGTGACTGTTCATTTGTTTTTCTGAAATCAGGGAACCGGTAACCTGTTTCAGCTTAATTGGATGCCACAATGTGAAATAAATTGAGCGGAAAATTACTTCATATTCACCTAAATGGGGAGGATGCTAAACCCAGGGTGGAGGACGCAAGTACATTATATGGACAAATTCGTCCTACCGGCGGGCGTTCGCCTATTTGAAATCGAACTTGAAGTAGTTCATACACAGCGAGAGGCTTTAAGCACTTTTACAGAATAAAATCGGAATATGGTCTTGTTTGCGAATAAATTAGAATCTAATTCCACCCTTTTTCCTCCTTGTATTTGGGAACATTATTAATTTTGAGTTTTGGTTAATCCAAAGACTTCTAAGACACTATAAGCTTCTTCGCATACAATCGCAAAAGCATTTTGGTAAAATATTAATTAGCCTACAAGTTTGCATCTTCGAGGCGACGAATTGCTTCTACAAAAGGAGTAGGCAAGGTAAGGTAGGTACTTAAAATTCATCTGAGCACATGGGAAGCAAACAGTAGAACCTTTCTTACGTTAGCCTTACCCACTTTTTGCATGACATGTGGAGAAAGGTATTCATCCATTACGAGATTAAATTTTTACGCCGCTCAATTATTCAGGAATTCACTGCCTGAAGATGGTTGCCGGAAAGATTGCGCACTTAATTAAGTTGGTACACGTTGTCGGGAGGTGTATGCCTACCATGGAATCTCGAGGAATTACATGCAAAGCACACACAAGTTCCAAACAATTCACTTAAGAACACTCTCAAACATCTTTCGCTGAATGGGAGCGCCTTAATTATGAAATTATGCCTGAAATATGCTATCATCTTAAATTAGCGCATACACGTCTTAGAAGTGTATAACGGAATGGGATACATGATCTGCTTCTTATAATTGGTGAAGGGTTTCGAATGAGTTTCGAGTTCTTCCCACTTATATTTATCTCTCTTGGGACTAGACTTGTATTATTTCAAGTGGGATTCACCTTTGATTCTGAAGTTTTCTTCTTGGGTAGTCTATCCATATTGTGCTGATGGGGAAGATGAATGACTGGTCATTGTTTGGCTGGACAGAGCATCTAAATGGTGTTTCGAGAGTTGACGTCATTGCATTTATGGAAGAAATATTCGGTGCAAGAAAAAAGTAATTTGAAAAAATTAAATTTTTTAGCAAATTTTTGTGGGATCAAATAACCAAATCTGAACGACGAACCCGAATCCTGTAAGATGAAGTCTTGGTAGATAAAATCGCAGAAAATACCATAGTTACAGAAAAATGCTTTGCGACTTTTCAATGATTTTAAGAAATTCAAATTTATAATTATATTCCACAGGAAGGTGTCGTACAAAATTTCGTGACTCGGATTTTTTCGGGATTTTTCATGCGGAGTTTTGTAACCCGCTAATGCAACTATTTTTTTTTGTTTTTTTGTTTTTTTGAGTCAATCAAATTAAAGGAAGATGCCTTTAGGCTTTTAGCGTGAGAAATACGAACTCACTATCAAAAACTCAATTTTATGCATCGCTCAGCACTACAGGCAAATATAAAGAGCTCCACGAGGCTGGCCTGGCTCGCATGGGAAAAAAAAAGCTCAGGTATCTTTTTCGTTTTTATGAATAAAAAATACATTTATAAATTCACGTTAATTTGTTATTAAAAGAAAATGATATGAAAATGAAACTGGCACAGTTATGAAAAGCAAAAAAGAAATTCTTTGAAGTTGAACTGCAAAGGTTTAGATGACATTTTTACAAAATGCTTGTGTTTCTGATGTGTATTTTGGCATTTTGCAACTTTGTTTTCCTCTTCCACCCAAAAATACGCACCAGTGTCCTACTTGGTCAAATCGAACATCGTCGGGAAGCAGATATGGCTTCATTCCTTTCGCTGAAGGTAATGTTGGCGATTCTGATGTTGATAGGCAACCACGTTTCGCTGGTTGAACAGAGTCCACTGTGCAAAGAGTTTCCGCCACCTCAGTTCGAAAGTTAGGAAGTTGGTTCCTGGTCTTTTCTTCGTGCAATTTGTGGTACAATATATAGGCATTGACCATTCGTGCAATCTGTGGTACAATATATAGGCATAGACTATAGCCAGATACAGCAAGTGAAATAAACAAAGAGCGATTTGTTCATTTCGTGGTCTTCATGCGGATGTGGTAGCGACCGATAAGACTATCCATTAGGTCGACAACACCCATGTGCTTGGCGTATTCTTTTATGATGGTTGGACAATCGATTTTCACGTTCAGTTTACTTTTTCGGTTCCATCGTATGGCCTTCTGAGGCTGTTGGCCCATATTTCGGGAGACAAAAGGTTTGGAACCAACGTAGATCAATAAGAAACGAACAGTTTTCATGTCCCGCCATAAAACTTTACTTATATCTATCTCGTAAGCTGTGCCACCGTATTCTTCAGAAAAACCACGCTCAACTTTTTCTTTGCCAGCTCTAATTCTGTAGATAGTTTGCTATTTGGTAAGCAATTCGCTCGCGTTGTTCCCAAACGGTAAATTCCACGGCTTCTGAGCAAGCCAAGAGATGTATAAAAATTGTCAAAATACACAATATGCTTCATATTGTCGAGAATATGCTTCGACAAACGAACGACGATATTCGATGCAGCTCCAAAATCCGGTCCATTCCTGTAAATTACATTATCGGCGGCCCCATAATAAATTTCGAAAAATACGAAAAGCCAGTTTCATCGCAAAGAGCGAAGACTTTCGTTCCCCATTTATGAGGTTTAGCAAGCATTTACTGACTTGACGTATTGGATTCCTTTTCATTTTTGTGGAACGCATTTGTTGGCCAATACAGAGCCGTTGGCGCATTGGAACGGAAATAAATCGTTCGTTGAAATGTTTTATGAGTGGATGCACGTTATGCAATCCATCATAGCCAGGTTCACCTTTGGAATTATTGTTGAATTTTTGTTGAAATGGATTTTGCGACGGATCTCTTCAAACCGAAGGCGTGTCATTGCTTTCCTAACTGGTTCAAACGAATGCCTTCCCCAATATGATCGGACATTTGGATAACGATAGAGAGACATGAAAATGAGAATCACGATGGATTTACGAAGCTCGCTTCATCAGTGACGAATCGGGTTATAATATCTACCTGTCACGCATATAAATTTATTTGGTCTCCCAGTCAGCGGTCACAAAATAGCTGAAACAGTCATATGAGGTTTCCAAATTTTTTAATTCAACCGGTTATTCTTTTTGGCCACGAAAAGTAATCATTTTCAAAATCATGGTTTTGAATTCTGATGAATCATTTATAACTTTCTGGACGATGTCAGTGAAAATACCAATAGTAAAAGAAGTTGGATTATCTTCTTCTTCTGCATTCACTTCTCTAGGATATTTATTGAACAGAGGAGTAGCAGAACGAGAACTAGTGGGTGCAGAAGAAGCAGCAGACGTAATTCCAGAAGAATGAGAACTAGAGGAAGCAGAATAGGCCGCAGAAATAAATTTTTGAGAAGATCCTTGTTATTCTAGAAAGGAGTTCTCTAATTATGACTCGCAAATATTGAATAAATTCATATTCATACCCGTTTCTTCACCAATAATATCTGTGGATTTGGGGTACTGATGAATTGCAAAGCAGTCCTCTAGTTGCATATGATCGGGGTCGGCAACATCGTCCTCACTAGTGAAGTCGTTGCCTCCACCTTCACTACCAGTTTTTTCTCGTAGGTCGTAAGTAACCACCTCCATCAACGAAAAATTCTGCTCGTTTGATATTTCGGAAAGATTATAATAAGTTTTACGATCTGACATAACTATCGAAGAAGAAATAGCAAATAAATCAACCAATCAATAAACAAAACAAAAAATATTGTCAAGGGGGTGATTCTGATCTTTTGTCGTACTTTAATGTCAAAATAAACGCCTAAATGAAATGACCTTTTCTACTGATTTTTTTGTGTTTTTCATCACTTCAGAAAGTCTTGTATTAGGCAGAATGAACTTAAAATGACACTTCACATTACAAATTCAAAACACTTTTTCGAATTTAAGCATTTCTTTTGCTCTAAGTAGGTGTAGAATATGCATTAATCACAGTGCAACATTTTTGTCACAAATTTGGTAGCAGTTGACTAATATGTCGTACTGTTAGGCGTGTATTCTAATATTAATTTATTGCAAATTTAATTTAGTTTATCTTGTGGTTGATGAAAAGTATAAAAGTAAATCAATATGGTGAATATAAAAAGTACGACAAATTTGTGGTGAAATGTCAAAATATGTGACTAAAATATACGCCTAAGCTAAGACAAAGAGATCAGAATCACCCCCAGGTCCGCCAACAGACGACATTAGATAATTATATACAGGGTGATTCTAATCAAGATACCTTCCGGTATACCACGCGATTCCTTGAGGTTAGCTGATCAAAAAATTGTTCCACATACCCCCCCCCCCCTAGGAACCTTCCTTTAGGAGTGGTGGCCAGTTGAAGATTTCGCCAAACCCTGATGGGAATAAATGAGTATAACTTTTGAACCACACTATAGATTTTGGTTATTGTTAGCTTATTAAATAGCCAAGAATAGTAGCTGTCGAAAAGTGTATTACTCTGTATATTTTAATTACGCATCTTTAAATTATTCTCAAATGTTTCCAAAATTTAGATTTTTTTACACCCAAAAGTTTTTGAAATAAATAACGGTATTTATGAAATTTTCGTGTAAAAAAAATCAATGTTTTGGAAATATTTGAGAATAATTTAAAGATGCTTAATTAAAAAATACAAAGTAATACACTTTTTAACAGCTACTATTCTTAGCTATTTAGTAAGCCAACAATAACCAAAATCTATAGTGTGGTTCAAAAGTTATACTCATTTATTCCCATCAGGGTTTAGCGAAATCTTCAACTGGCCACCACTCCTAAAGGAAGGTTTCTAGGGGGAGGTATGTGGAACAATTTTTTGATCAGACTACCTCAAGGAATCGCGTGGTATACCGGAAGGTATCTTGATCAGAATCACCCTGTATTATCGCTAAAAAAAACACAAATCATATTTTTCTACACTTTACTAAATGTAAGCGTTAGTTTCACGGGTTCCTAAAAATCCCTATGGACCCAGGCATACTAACATAAATCTGCCAGCCAACCCTGTGCTGGTGCGGTAGCCCGTCGTTGTGGCCGAGAGTGTTTTGAAGCGTCAGCATTAGAAGGTGTTGATCAGAGAAACAGTGCAGTTGGCATTGAGTAGTGCTCCGAGTGATCATTATTAGTGAAAGTGGTGAAATAAGAGACTGACCCAAGGCTTCAGGGCAAATCTCGGCATAGACCACAACGGCGTTTTCTTACCTACAAGTGGAAAGTTATGTTTGAATAAAATAAATACGAAAGATATTACAGAAATATAAGAACAATTCCTATTTAACAGTATTTTTTCTAATCAATCGGACAAAAAGTTATTATTTTTCCATTATTCACTGTTCACGCCTAGTATCGAGTTCGAGTAAAATGTGACATTTCCATATAAATTTTAGCGCGGGTAAAATCGCAAGCAAACATTTTACTGATGATTTTACCAGTGCAGGACGGAGTTCACTGGTAAAAAATGAATGTTTCTCTATTTTAAGATAGATGGCGCATTGTATGTCTCCACTTTTACTGAACATTTTAATGCGCGGAGCATTAAAATGCTGGTAAAATTATGACATTTTCTGTTTCTATGACAATTTTCAGATTGTTTTCTAAATTTATTGAAGGATTTTATTTTAATTCAAAATTTTTAGATTGTTTTATTTTTTATTAGAGGATTTAATTTCTTTTAACAATTTTCAGATTAATTAAATCCATCCTTAATTCTAAATTGTAAAAACGTTTGTTTAAACATTATAAACAATTTGAAGTTTTTCAGTGATAAGATTTTTAACATCTGTCACTTTTTCCAAATTAACCAACGTCAAAATTTTACCAGTGATTTTAATGTGAAAAATTTGGAGACCGCGTTAAATTTTACTTTGCCCGAACTCGATACTAGGCTTCACGTTGAACTGAACGTCAAACGGAACGTAATAAAACACTTCACTGAAAACAAATTTCTATAATGAAGCTTGGCCCATACGATCTCTGTCTAACGGTTAAAGCAAAAAAAATTATCTGTGTACGGGATGACACATTATAACAGTAATACCCTCCTAGGCATACGGACAAAATCAATGATCATATTCATTCGTAATTGATTTTTTCAAAAATCAAGTTACCCAAGATTTTGTGAATTAAAACGAAAGTCCTGTCAATTTTTATATGTAATTGACAGCACATTGGGTGTGTTCAGCTCAGCGCAACTGTTGAGTTGCTGACTAAACGGTGGCGTTCAGTGAGTTTTTTGTTAGTAAAATGTCATATTATATTTATTTGACAGCGCTTACAAATTAAGCGTAAATAATTGCCGCTGCCTACTATACTCAACAGTTGAGAGTCAGCGGAAGGACAGCGATTCGGTCCTTCCGCTGACTCTCAACTGTTGAGTATAGTAGGCAGCGGCAATTATTTACGCTTAATTTGTAAGCGCTGTCAAATAAATATAATATGACATTTTACTAACAAAAAGCTCAAAACAATATAGCCAAACTTGACAGCAACAGATTACAGTCTGCAAAACGTTCAGATGAAACTCAACGGTTGACTTCCAGCATACTCAACATGTTTTGTGATTAGTATCAACAGTTGAGCTGAGCTGAACACACCCATTGTTAATAATTTTTGTTGTTTTTAATTTTGCCCATCTGCCGAGGGTATGACGGTAAAAGACCGCCTTGAGGCGGAGCAAAAGTAACATTATATGCTTGACCAAAGAGGTTGTAACAAAACGGGTTTCTGCATAAATATAAAAACGGTAATAAATAAAAACTTATTTAACACATTTTATTCAAAAAACTAAAAAAGATGGCATATTTCGCACACACCTAAACTCCACTGCGCATTTGCATTGTGCTGATTTTTGGTAACTCATATATCCAATGCACGGAGAAATGCAGGCAATTATATACCTACTAAGCCCTTAATTAACAACAAAAAATATTAATTTGAATAATAAGTTTCTGAAAGGAAAAATGGAAGGCGTGCTCATATAAAGATATCAAAGCATTTTTTTAGTGATATTGGTGACCCCTTTTGATGAATAGAACAATATTCAACGGTGCAGTGAGTGCATATTACGCTACAACACATAATCTACAGTGTACCTTGCATTGTGCAGTAGATGACTGCACCAGTATATGGGACAGACAAGAACACACCTATTGTAATTTTAAAGTGAAGATTTCTCTTATACCAATCGTATCATCTCGTAGAAAAACGACTGCTTTCGCCTTCTTTTAGGCGCCTTTTTTATCTGACTTCTTTGCGCCTGATACGGAAAATAATTTATTGATCATACTCGCAATTTTTTCATTTAAATGTTTGCTATCGTACTGTACTTTGAAGACATGCCAGAGCATCGTTATTGTAGCGAACCGTAACGTAAAATAAAAGGTGTATTCTATATAAAACCGTTATTCACAAAAGATAGTGGTGTGGTGACAAAGATGTAGTATACCAATTGCAAACAGCGAGACCAGGTCTCCATCATCAGGTTTTATCAGTATTGTTACTGGCGTGGCTTTAATTCGGTATTTAAACAAAATATTTCAGATATAATTCAAACGTTATTCTTTTATTTAACTTTACTGTTTACTTTTATAACATTCACAAATAATTATCGAATCAACTCTTTAGTTATCGTTAGTATTGTACGTCTAATAATCGCAATCCAAATAGTTTACTTAGTTCACTTCACGGTCTGAAATAAGACTCGCCTCCTGGATGTAAGTAGCGCCGTATTTATACTCTACACATTATCCTAGAACCTTTCTGAATATTCCGTTCTCCGAACCCAAAGTTTACTAAGTGGTCACTAACATAAAGTTGTTTCCATTGCCAACAGATGTCGCTTGTGTCACTTTGTAGTACGTTGCAGTATGTTGGGATAAATAAGGTGATCTGCTGCCTTCAAATGTAACGAGGACTATGGATAAGATACAAGACTTCAACTGAGAAATTATCCCAAATATCCTATTATCCAAGTGATTGATTATCTTCTTCTCCGGAATTAACAAAACTTTTTAAATGAAAAATAGATGTGAACACTATTATTGGAGACTTTTTTAAATCCAAACCACCGTTATTTAATTTAGATGGAATTTATAATTTTCCAGAAAGACTGATGGCAGTTGTCGCTAATTATGATAAATATATTAAGGAATGCGTTTTTATTCAATATTCTAAGCTGGCCAAAAAATTCAGACGAATCTATGAATTTACCTCAAAGTTAGGGACTTTAACCGAAAATATTATTATAATTTTAAAGTGAAGGCTTTTTTAAACCAATACATGTTATACGGTCTACTAATGTACACCATTTGTTTCCTTTAAATAAACGCTATAATAATGTCCCAAGTAGCACCGTAGAAATAAAATTTTGGCGACCTTAATACGACTCATTAGAATCACAACAGGACCGATCGGTTGTTTATTGGTTTTATAAGGGTAATCGCGTAACCTCCACATTACAGACTATATAAAAACTATTAAACAACTAGGTGGTATAATATGTGTATAAATGTAGCTTAAGAGGAGTCAGTAGATACTCAGCAAAAATTTCAATTTAGATATCAGCGAACCTGTAGGCAATAAAATTTATTATACGTAAGTTTGTGTCCTAAAAGTGAGAAAATTCATATAAAATTAGCCTAGACCTAGACCACAGAGCACATTAGAGACATCTACCGCAGAAAACAGAAACTCAAAATCCGATAAAACCATACAATTTAAGACGAAAAATGAAAATTTGCAGTTCACATAAATTGAAAATTTTTAACGAGAATTAACTCTCCTAAATTTTTTTTGCCCATAATTGTTAAATATGCTATTTTGCTTTGTATTTAAACAACTTTCAAATAAATATTGCAATTTCTAGTCGGTGAAATGTCGAGAGAAAAAACAAGTACTATTAGAGTCAAATAATTATAAAAAGCGCTACTAAAAGTAAAAATACTCGACGTTGTTTGCTAGATCTAGGCCTTATCTTTCTATAATAGTCACAATTACAAGAAATAAGAATACCTACCCACAGGAATTTGTTTTGAAAAACTTCAATTTTTACCATTTTTTACAAGTTTCCGAGCTAATTTTACTGCAATTTTTTTTATTTTTTCCGATGTTATTGACTAGCCTTCTTCGTTATCTTTAATTTGAGGTATAAGTCATTATTCTGCTACAAATAGTTTGCCAGAAATTTTCATTGAAAAATGTATGAAACTTGCAAAACTTGGTACTGACTCCTCTTAATAATCGTACGGCTCTTTTACAATAATAATGCAACAGTATACAAACCACATGTGCTATATTTGTTGTACAGTGGTCATAAGTTTCGAACTACTTATACTAGTAAGAATTCGTGAATAAAGGTGATAAAAAGGTCAGCATACAAAAATTGTACAGCTAATCGCACACCCTTCTAATACCGATTTGCATTAAAAAAACGTGGTATGTCAGCATTTAGTGTATTACAGAAGTGTCACGACGCGAAAGCTTCATATAAAAGAATAAAATGTTTCGAAAACCATTCAAGCATTCTATCACATATTACAGAATGGTTCATCGCCGAATTTGTAAATTTATGAGAAAGTAAAGTCGGTGTCGGTCACGTTGGTCAGCGTTTGTTCAATTATTTTTGCTTCATGAAATAATGCTACAGCAGTAAAACTTTTTATAAAGCATTTATATGTCTCCCATCCGACACCAGGTTTTCTGTGTGGATCGCTCCGATACCTATCTAAATCTTATCTTAATTTATCGAAAGGTCAGCTTAATCTTCAATCTCTTTATCATGCTTCCGAAATCGCGCATATTAAATAATATTACCATCTTCTATGGTACTCACCACCTTAAGAATAATATTTTATGAAATCCCTTCCGTATCAATTCGAGGAACAAGTTAAGAGCACACTTTGCGGCCAGCTGCCAAAATGTATGCAATAAAGGAGGTAGTAGATTAATTTATATAAAGGTCGCACATTCTTTCCCCAACTATTTAACAACGATTTAAGCTCGGCGGCAATACGCCTGCAAAAACTCTGTATAATTATTATACCATTAATTGGTGGTAAAAGGGTCGTATCTCTGTCAGCTTATTTATTACTAGATTGGTAAAATGGTTTACCGGACTAATAACATTTTCCGTCATAATTGTTGGGCTTTTGTAAATATGATCGAAAATAAAATTTCAATTTCATTGTTCCATCGCTTTCTAGATAATTAAGCAGTCAAAACCAGAATTTTCAAGAGCGGACATAAATGGACATATTTTCTTGCACTTATGTTCACAATCGATATAAATCGACTTTTTTTTATAAGTTTATTTAAATAAATTTAAAATTTCACACTTTTATTTTTAGGAGCTACTTGCTCAAATTTCGCGACAGATTTAAATTTCCACATATACAGGTATTTCATGTTATTGTTTTAATTTATACATGATTCCCTTAATTTATTTTAGGGTACTAACTATATGCACATGCACATTTCTTCGTATTGCTTACGTACACAGGTCATTATAACTCGTACGCAAACTTAATAAGAACAAAAGACGACCGCTAGGCGACATAATATAGTAGTCACACAATAGTCTCGCATTTCGCATGCAATTCTGTCATACAGTAGGTTTTTCCGACTCTTATATCTTCCCCACTTATGTAGAATGAACGTTAATTCGACGTCGTATAAAGGTCAGAAAGTGGTTGTAATAATGGGTCACACGGATGTCATAAGACCCTTATCCCACCTGTTGATTCTACTTGGGGTAATTTGTTTTTTTTATTAAATTTTTTGTCCGTACAAATTCCCTTCCTCCCTCTCTCATTTACTATTCCTGAATCAAATTATTATTCAAACTCAATAAAATGGATAAACCCTCGTACACAGTAATTATTTTGTTTCAATCATCAAATTTCACATTTCCACCTAAGAACTTTCACTCCCTTCCCTTTCCTTCCACAAAAATCCTTTTAATCATCAGGAGAGCATCACAGATTTCAATTAAATCGCAATCCGCAATCAAAAATCGCGCAATATATCAACATTAAAATTCATTTCAAATTTTAAAGTTCTGATTAGACGGGATGTATTCATTGAGCGAGCGCCATTTTGTTGGGAATTAAATGTGCATGCGTGCATTAAAATTAATTAGATCCGGGCAGTAATACCATGTCTACCGCACGAATTAATTGATTCAAATCAATACCCTAAACTAGACAAACACATCGGCTGTGGTAACTATAGAGGCAGGTTAGAGATGGGCCTTTATACATGGAGTAGGAGGCGAGGAAGTTGATCTGATCACATAGAGAGAGAGCGAATCCACGCTTATGCTAGCAGATATTTTTGCCAAAAATATAATTCTCAATGAATTTTCCCATACCATCATCCACCATCATAAACCCGGTGGCGCCTCCAGGGATATCAGCCCATCATCGAAGAGGGATTTACAGTGCGTCGCAACGCAACAAAACTAAATAAATGGAGGTGTGCTTGGTTTGTGTAGGATGAAATTCTATGCCAGAATAGTTGACGGCATGAATTCGATTTATGTGGGTATATGCGGCGAGGTATTCTAAAATGCTGTGTTTGGTCTCAGATTTTTTGGGATTTTCGTTGAACCGATTTAGAATCCTTTTTTTTCACTTCCTGAGAGTTGTAATTATTTAGAAGTGGTTTTGGAATGGTAAAATCATTTGTGATTGAATAGAATTTAATTGGATTAATAATAAATTTAGGGTTACCTTTGATTGCGGCCTGTGGGAAAATAATGGAATAATTTTCTATTATACCCACCAAAATTGTGGCGATAAATTGGTGCGGAAATAAAAACGGCATGAAAATTGTGTTGCCTTTTTATTGCCATGACAGTGTTTTGGCAATAGCTCGAGAATAGAAGCCAATAATATATAAGCGAGAAAAAGTCAATAATTTAGTGATTGAACGGGAATCCTAAAAATATAACAATATTTATCGCTATAACGGTCATAAAATATAACACTTACACGATTCATCTACGATGCAACATTTAGAAATGCATATAATTCCGTCCACAAAATACAGGGTGTCCCAAACTAATCTGACTATACTTTGCCACCCCCGAGTCGCTATGTGAAGCAGCTCGTCGACATGGTGTTGACCGTACTGTAGTGCGATGGATCTACCAAATATTAAGACGACGATACTTAACTGTGGAGGTGGGCGGCCGAACCTCTCTCAGTGTGCTGGTGGAGAGAGGCTGCGCGCAAGGTGGTGTGCTTTCTCCAGTACTCTGGTGTATGTTTTTTGACTCACTCATCACGGTGCTGAAAAACGTGGGATTCTCATGTGAAGCGTATGCGGATCCTTCTGCTCATTACCAGGCACAGCATGACTTCTGCCTGTGCCTTTAATCAACGTAACTTCAATATTATTGAAGACTGGTGCACCCGTCATGATATGACAGTGAACCCAACAAAGACCAGCTTGGTGCTCTTCTCATGAAACTTAACCTTGGGTACTTTGTTCTTCCAAATCATTTTGGACGCACTCTCTCCTCATATCAAGCATGTTGGAGTCTTCCTCGACTCGAAGCTGACATGGGGATGGCACGTAGAGGAGTGCAGCTACGAAGGTCTTTGCTCAGTGCAGGAGAACCTTTGGCTGCAAATGGGATGGGACATGAGACGGGGGGTCGTGCACTGCGATCCAGAAGCTTGCGGGCCTGCAAAGCTTGCCTGCTTGGGTATTATAGGCTGCATCCGATCTACGGCTACTGCTGCTCATGAGATCCTACTTAATCTGCCACCCCCGTAACTAGTGTCATTCAAGCAGATGCCAAAAGGGCTGTGTGCAGCTGGCACTCATGGGGGTGTTGGACAACTGGACTGGCTTTTCTCATTGCTCCCTGGAGTACAGGCTGGAGTTGGAAAACCCTCCGGCCTGTACGCCACGTGATGCGGCGGTACCTGAGCTTCGGTTTTGGCGTCGCTTCTCTGTGAGCTTTCTTGGAAGGGAATCGTGCACTGAGGGAAGTGCCTTATCGGGCCATCCCCGGTCCTTCACCGAAGGCTCTCTGAGTAATGAGGCGGCTGGGGCGGGTTTCTACTTTCCTGAGCCTGTTACCGGGATGGAGTACTCACTTGGAAGACATACCACTGTATTCCAGGCTGAAGTTTTCTCTATATCGATGGCAGCGAAGTTATCCCTTGATATGCAAATCAAAGGGAAGTACATAGCTATCCTTTCGGATATTTAGGCAGCCTTGATGGCTCTGAGTGGCCCTCGGATAACCTCTAAGTTACAGGGGGATTGCAGGTCGTCTGACCTTTTAGCTAGAGCGGGCTTTGATTCTCCGTTCCTCGGATCGGAAACCGCCGTAGGGGCTGCCACCTCGAGTATCGGGTCTTTCATCAAAGCGAATATTTATAGAAACCATCAGCAGAGATGGGCGAACGTGAGTACCTGCTGGTGTACAAAACTGTTTCTTGATGGGCCCAATGGTAATATCTCCGATTTTCTCATAGGGCTCGGAGGGAAGCAATGTAGTACTGTGGTTGGAATCATCACGGGCCACAGCTCACTTCACGCTCATCTAACAAGGATGGGAGTTGTTGACAGCCCTGACTGTCTGTCACGCCTGGAGGGAGAGCCCGAGACAACTGAACACTTTTTGTGGGCGTGTCCGGCCTTCGTCCTCTGTAGGCTGGATACTCTACGGTCTGCCCTTCTATCTATGCATGAGCTGAAAAGCTGCCTGACCAAGACCTGATGCGCTTCATTAAGAAGACAGGAAGGCTCAACACAATGGGCCGCTATGGCCTCCGTACTTGGGATAGGGTCTCCTGTCCCCCTGCTTTTAAAATAAAAAGAAATACTTTGCCAGATGAGACCTCTCGCCCAGAAAAAAAATGTAGGAGGGTGGGGGGGGGGGGGGGGGGTACTTACATTTTAAATATGTGCAGTGTTCTTATGGAAAACTGACAAAAGTTTCATTTGAATAGCTCCTCCGCCCTACCCTACTATTCATACAGAAAAATGGTGTTCTAATTATCTTAGGCTTGCGATTCCACAAACAAAAACTCTCAGCTCGGTAATCAATTTAATGTCACTGTGCCGTCATGGCATGCCATGGGCTGATGATGTCGAATGTAGCTGCCTACAGATTCGGACTCCGGCTGCACATACACACATGCAATTATTACTCAGCTTAGAGGGATTGAGCGTAAAATGGTAAGGTCAGTTTGTAATTAAAACTATTTTATTATGTTGTTAAGTAAGGTATATAGGAAGTGTAGCCTTTGGAAAGGTAAGGAACTAAGCTTTAAATTACTGGAAGACTATTTTCCTGTGTAGATAGTAGTATGGGCTATATAGCATATATAAAGTCAATGTTTGTCACTTTTCTATAAGTATCAATATAGAGTATTTTAGAAAACGGACGCACAACGCATACATTTAGATTTCCGTTTCCAGGCTTGGGAAGTATTATCGAGGGTTTTGACACTAGACATTTTAGCACATGCTACTAAACAGATAAATTATTTTTGTTTTGAACATAATCAGTAAGTGATGAGTCATTTGAATCTTACTCAGAGAAATGAAGGAATCTCACAGTAAATTCGAAGCATAGACGCACGTTGTTTAATTCCTATTTCGCAAATGGGAATTTTCGTGCTTAGCTCTCTATTTTCATCGTTATAAAATCAGAGAAACGAAGTAATCTCGACAGAAGCTCGAAATTCTCATTTCTTACTCAAATTCGAGATTACTTCGAGAAAGCGAGCTCTGCCCTAAAATGTTTGCAGGGCTACATCAGGTCGAGGCATTGTTGATTTTATATTGGACCCAGTCATTACATTAATGCCAAAATATACGCCTAAACGAAATGACCTTTTTTACAGATTTTTTCGTGTTTTTATTCAGTTCAGTAAGCCCTGCATTACGTAGAATGAACTGAAAATGACACTTCACATTACAAACTCAAAATATTATTTCGAATTTAAGCACTTGTATTGCTCTAATTAGATGTAGAATTTCCATTTACCAGTGTAAGATTTTTGCCACAACTTCTGGGATCAGTTGACTAATTTGTAGTATATTTAATCGTGTTTTTTGACGTTTGTTCATCGAAAATTCATTATACTTCATTTTGTGGTAGATTATAGTGAAGACACAAAATGAATTGTGTTGAAAAAAAAGTCGACAAAATATGTCAAAATTCACGACTAAATAGTACGACAAAAGATCCGAATCACCTCACAGAATAACCCCCCTGGTAAATGATAGAAAAATGGATGCGTGCCTGAATATTAGAAACATTTTCTATTAATAACAGCACTTCTTAGCAACATTTTTCGTCGTAGCTAACTAACTTTGTTACGAGAAATGTTGATAATGTTTTCATTTTTCTGATATGCGCTCTTCATCTGTATATTTACTAATTTGTGCTTCTATTGTGTGCATTGCAGAACATATTCAAAATATAGTTAATTGTGCCTTTGTGTTACCTAACTTTATAAAAATCAGAGAAGTTCCCATTAACAGAAGGAGATAATTACATTGGCAGCACTAAAATACCAAAAGAGGAATTACTTCATTAATTATTTTGTATCAACTTCCGAATGTATTCCAATTCAATGGAAGCATTTTTTGAGTCGCACTGGTGTCAAATAGCCTTGATATGGCTGAAAAGAAAATTTTCTTATCCGTGGGCATATTTTTCATGATATATTTTTATGGTACAGTGTACAAGATAATCTAATCAGAGTAAGCTAAAAAACACTGTCTTAAGTTTATTCGAAAAAATTATTTCTAAGCCCATAAAACTCCTATTGGTATAGTCAAAAAACTCCGAAACATTAATGTAAAACAAACGAAGAGGTAGAAATTTATGGGGATCTGAGTGCTTCTAAATTATCGCTATTTTAATATGTCATCACACGGCCGCTTATTTAAATAATAAAGGCTCCATCAAAAGGATAAATTTCGCATTCTCATTAGAATAGAAACCATAACTTCTCCCTTTCAAAATATTTGATGGCGTGTAAAATTTCCTAGCTTCCAATCATTACAGGGATAAATTCATAACAGACAAACAAAATTTTTTTGTTAAATATTTAAGCAAATTCCACGCTTAAACTTTGTTGCCGGGCCAAAAAAACCCATTTTTAGCTGGAAATATTTAAATAATTTCGGGGCGTTCGTACATACCCGAAACTAAATTTCGCCACACACTTTGAATACTTTTGTTGTACAACGTCCTCCATTCTGTACGGGCTGCTACGTATGCAGAATGCCTTTAATTTGCATGCGAATACTCATTTCATTTGCTCGAACCGAGTCTTAACGAGATTTTTCAATAAAATAATTGCGGGACCCTAAAAATATGTTTGCGGCTGCAATGAACAGACACTAAGCAGCTGCAAGTTGCAGACTTTGTTCAGCGAATGAATTTCGTTTGCAGTTCTTGAGGTTATCCTCAAAATTGTTATGTGCAAAAATCTTTTTTAGTGGAGTGCACTTATTTTGCTGGGTTGATGCAGTGATTTTTTATGTAAAAATGAATTTAGGTTGTTTTTTTTTATAGGACTCATAAGTTCTTACGAGGGATATGTGGAGGATAGGTGGAGGTGAATTTTTATATTTTGTTTTATCATAAATGGAAGAAAGTTTCCTGGAAAAATTGTACAAACAAATTAAAGCGAATTGAGGATAACTTCATTGGTTTCCAAAAATAGTGAAATTGTTAAATTATATTTCTATCGATAAATTGAAAAAAAATTGTTTTATGATTGATGAGACCTTCACGGGTGTGCAGCTATTAAATAAAATATTCACGAGGTAGTTAAGTCAGCTCACTGCTTTGCTTGATTACTGAATTTTACTACAATAGGTATAGATTAATTTGGAAGAACTCAACCATAATGACAAATTTAGTTATGTTATTGGTGAAATACAACATTTAATATTGTTCAAAAATTTTATCTGGCTGGATGAAGTCAATATTCGCTTATAGCGACAGAATTTACTTGAAACTCGACATGCATGAGATGAATACAATATTTTCAAGTTAAGTCATGGAGAGATAACGTTTGGCGCTTACGGGAATGTTGAGAGCATGGCTCTTTGGCGTGTGATTTTGAACCCTGTGGGCCGCGTGCGTTTTCGTTTAAGGGAATGGTCGACTGAGGGAAATGCGTTATCAGGCCTTTCCCCGGTCTGCTCAAGAAATTTTCGCCGAGTTTGGCAATAAAGAATCAGAGTTTAGCCAGTAACTCTCAAGGTATTTTCATTTGCCAGATATTGAGCTCGTCAGCTCCAAGATGGCTAGCATATCAGATAATGAGCTCTTTAGCATTTGCTGAGATATACCAACCCCAGACGTTAAGTTTTTAACTCTAACTTTGCGGATTTTGATGATCTCTCCTTTCATTTAACAGAGCCTCAATAGCATAAACATGGGAATGCTTCATCAAGTAAACAACAAAATTATCTACAACCCACCTAACGCTCCCCCGATAACCCTTTCATTTATGTCAACTCAAAGCAATCAAATTAATTTCTGAATTTATTGACATTGACCTTTTCAGAATTTTTTTCGGATGTTTACTTTTTATAGGTAATGCCTCGATTTTGTTGTTTAATAAAATAAGTAAAAAACGAGTTTTAAAACAAAACTGAGGCCAAGCCGCATGAAAAAGTAGAAAATAAACTTTTCTTCACATACAGAGGTGGACTCAGATTTTTTGATTGGGACATTTCTCTTGAATATTCTTTCTCTTCATGAATCAAATCACTTATTACCTCTGATTGATCATACTGAAATATATCGGTGATTGTCAGCGAATAAAATCTGAGTCCACCTCTGTGTGTGAAGAAAAGTTTATTTTCTACTTTTTCATGCGGCTTGGCCTCAGTTTTGTTTGAAAACTCGTTTTTTACTTATTTTATTTTTGCCGTTTTCACGTTAACTAAATTGTTATTACGTGCTGCATGGAGATATTTTAAAACAATTTCTAAGTCATGTTTGGTGCCGATACGAAAACAAAAATTTTTCGAGTATCAAATCGTTGAAGTAAGTACTGCAACGGTTATCTGAAATTCAAATTATGTTTAAAAAAGCTCTTTTTAGCTGTATTCCAACTTTATCCCATATAACATGAATTTTCCCTATTTTCCATGTTTTCCTATTACTATGAATTTTTTTTAAAAATTTACATGAATTTTCCTCGATTTTTCATGCAAGTTTTCATGATTGTTGAAGAGAAAGTATTGATGCCAGTAGGACGGAAAAAAATGATTCCGCATAGCTTATAAAACTTTTTTGTCGGAAAATTTTCCGGAAAAGTCGGAAAATTCCGGAAATTTTCGGAAAATTTTCCAGAAAAATTGGAAAATTCTGCATTTTTCCTGAAACAGATTTGTCACTAATCATATCGATGAAAATTTATCCCATGTTTTTCCCGCTTTTCCGGGTTTTCCAAGGAGTTTTCCACAAAAGCAACTGTATGCAACTCATTTCTCTCTACAACTTTGTCTTGGGTTGCAAAATGCTCAAACGCTTCCTTGGTCTGAAAAACTCCGGAAAAGCATTTTACATTAATTTTCCTCGATTTTTCTGCAAGTTTTCACCATTGTCGGAGAGAAAGTAATGTTGTCAGTTGATAGGGAGCATCGGAAAACCCTGCATTTTTCCTGAAACTGATTTATAACTAATCGAATTTGTACCAAATTTTCAAACAATTTTTCCAGATTTTCCGGGCTTTTCATGGAAATTTCCGGTTCAAATTTTCAATTGTGACGCGGCATGAACCTGTGTGCCAAATTTCAGCTCGCTGTGATGACGAAAAGTGGGTCTTCGAGAGTGTCGAAAATAGTAAAAAAGAAATATATAACTTAAAGACAGACAAAATCGTGTACGAGTTAAGGAAATGGCCTCAAAAAATAAAAATTGGCAAGAGTTTTTTTTTAACTCTTTGTCTCTTTCAGGTAAAACAATAACGTGTTTACAACCCTAAACGTGATAAAATAACCAGTTCGGACGGTAACGACACAAGTTTGTTATTCCATTTGTAACAAATAGAAATAATAATAAGCATAAGCGTAAGCTTTTAAAAAAACTGAATTTAAATTCGAAAATGGGACAAATCGGGTATCTACTTCGTGGGGTTCCCATGCAAAAAATTCTTTTTTCACTATATATTTTAACACTACATGAGAGCGCGTCAACGTGGAGAGCTTACATACATTCCTTTTTCATAGGAGTAGTAAAAATAATTCTAAAAATCGACAAAATCGAATATAAAATGCTATAAAATTGAGTATAACCATTTTTACTGTACGACGAACCGTTTTAGAAATACATGCGAAATCCACATCAAAACTCAAACTTGCACAGATGAGTGACCATACCAAATAATTACATACATCTGTGGTCTCATAGCTAGGTTTTACTTATTTAATTTCCCTTTGGTAGATTTTTGGCTGCTACTAAATTTTGTTGCTGCAAACTCTCCACAATTGCTGCAAATTCTATAGGAGGGATCTGTCTTCTATAGCTAATTGGTGTGCTTGAAGCAGGAAACCTTGATGGTTTGAATCTGTTCTGGCTTCAATACCTGCTTGTCGCAGGAAATTGTGATGGCTGGGATGCCTGGGTACTGGTCAGTCACTTGCTTGAGAAGCAGCCAAACTGACCAACTTCAGGACCAGAAAAGATTTTGAAAACTCCAAGTCTTCTTAATAGCGACTTGACGTCCGTAAGAGGTGCTGCCGTAATGTCGATCTGGTGAACGTGTTGAACTCTTCAGCCGAGACTGTCCTTATAACAGTCTGAATGGGTGCTATTCCGGGAGGAGACTGGAGTCCAGTACCAAGTCGACCCTACGCTGACTAGAGGGCCATAAGAACAGCAGCTACGGCACTGATATTTCCTACGGGATCCGTTTCTTCAGCAGCAGGTTGCAAGTTCATTTACGACGGGCCTATAAAAGCATAGACACTGAAAATAAGCTAATCTGAAATGGTATTAAAAGGAACACCAGCCTATCAGTTGTGATTTCCCTTCGGAAATTTTTTTTTTTTTTATATATTGGACCTGTTTATTTTTGTAATTTTCTTTTCGGTGTTTCGAAATACAGGTTGACACCAGACTATTTAAATTTTTGTTTTTGTTTTTTTTTTTTCGTTTTTACAAAAGCAAAAGCAAAATCTTATCTAGCAAAGTCTCTCTATGTTAAGTAAAGTCTTAATAGACGCGAATTTCGAAAAATATTTTGCTTGGCTTACAAAGTGGTTGTTCAAATATATCGCCACAGATTATTAATTTTAGATATATTTTATATTGGCAAATTCTTTCCAGCTGCGGCCCCAATCAGAACATTTATCAAAAGATACACCCTCAATTGATATGTGCAAGATTTGTACTACACATAATTGCGCTATCCTTATGCCTCCTGAGACTTAAGTGATTTATTGCAAAAGGCTTGAGAAATCGAAGGAATCTAAAATCTTATATAAGTATAACTTTGAGAAAGGATTTTGAAAAATTAATCAAGGCGCAACACACAACCTAATTATTGTGACTTTCGATATTTTGCCATTAGATTGATCTACTACTCCCAGAAAACAATAAAGTCAACAAGGGCAGGAAATAATAAGTAAGGAATAACTCAGGTAAGAGAAACTGAACATCCATGAAGGCCTTAAGGAGTCCAAAACCGATTGAGTAAAAGGTATGACATTGAAAATTTTATGGAAGAATTTCTCATAAACATAAATTACAAAATATTATAAAAAGTGATTTGTTGAAAAACAACAAAATTCCCGGAAAGTTTATAATAAATGTCTTACAAAAACGACAGTAGTAGAAACCAACAGCGACACCTAATTATGACATTTTATACATACGGCGTTGTTTTTACTTTTATAATGCTTTCAGCATTAAAGCTTGAATTGTGTAATAAAACCAGTTTCACGATTTTATTTACCTTGATGCCTGCTAATTCTTCTTCATGTGGAATACCGCCACTGCCCAGTGGCGGGTCCACGTGGGGATCTTGGGGGTCATGACCCAATCCAAACAATTAAAGTAAAAAATATTTAATTAATTGAGTTATTTGAAAAAAATATATTTTTTATTTTATATATTTTTTTATTTATATGTATAATTCAACCTCAAAAATTTATACAAAATATTTTTATTTCAAAACTTATACAAATAAAAATTTATTTCAATGAATATTATTTTATGCATGTGATGTATGTGTATAAGTTTTTCTCAGAATTTGAGTTTGGGACCCCAACTTTGTGTGATCCAAAACCCTTGAGAAACACTACCCAAGCCATGAAACAGACTCCCTCATTACCACATCAGAGCCCTAACTTATTCTTAACTCCTAACATTCTAAAATATTTGCAGTGTTCTAATGTAAAATTACTGATAATATGGACTGACTACGTCCATAGAAATACACTGCAGATAGATGGCTCACTTTTATATAGCGTTCTCTTACTTTTCGGTCTAAACACCAAGTACCAACTGAGAGAGAACTGTAAACAACAAATAAATAAGTGTGTTCATCGAAATAAATGCTTTTAAATTAATTATTTGGATTAATTAGTGATATAAAGTGTTTTACCAAAGGCAGTATATTCATTCAACAGAAATTCGAAAGGTTTTATTAAAAACACAATTTTCAACTTCCCGCCAATCGTTTTTTCAATGTTGGTACCGATGTAAGAACTATTTTTGACACAAAAAACTATACCCGCATGAAATTGCATATCGAGCAGCCCATATTATATTTGCCAGTGTGTAAAACTGAGAAAAGTTTGGTTTGTATGACTCCTGCAGTTTGCATCCTTATCTACTATTCTATTAAAAATGAGTTTTTGTAAAAAAAAATTATATTAAAAAATGACACATCATCTACACCCCTGCAGAATCCTTCCTACTACTGCGGTGACTAAACTAAGCGACTTATGCCGTTGGACAGGTGGTACCCCATGTGATGCTTTTTTTCTTCTAAATTTAAATGACCCATCCCACCTCCGTACCCTTAATTTCAATGTTAGAGCCGCCCCTGCCATTGTCACTCCAAATTTCTTTTCAAGTGTAGGAGAGAGTGAATATTTCCCTAGAGTTGAAACCATCAACTAAAATTAACAAAGGGTTACTAATTGAAATTCCAGTCGAAAGTTGTAATACTTAATTTATATTTTTGTTTTAAAACTCTATATTTAATTTCACTCATCAGAAACGGATAAGATGCACCATCTAGTACCATGACACCAGAGGGACTTAAAAGAGTCTTCACTTTTCATTCCCTAAGAGAAGCCTTACCTTTATAGCTGTTCGTTGGTTTACTTCTTTGAAAAATCCAACCGAATATCAATATTAGAAAAAAGTTCCAGGGTGATATTTCTATTATAATTTTTCAGTACATAACTGTTAAATGTGAAATTAAAATGGCAAATTTCTTGCTTTTATATTCTAGCAAACAGTTGGCATCAAAACTGCCAAGCCTTGCTACCATACTGAATCTCATCAATTTTATTCTGAATGCCTGAAATACTTCGGATGCCATTTTCTAATTTATACCATCCTGAAGGTGGCTATCGTATATTTCTTAGACCATTTATAAAACCCTTTTTACTACTTTCTTAAGCATGGAAGTTTTAAATTTAACTTTGAGCAACGCTGTCGGAAATTTCTATCTAGAAAGTATATTTCTGTCATGTGCAAATTTCGTGTTTGTTGTTAAAAACTAAAAAACAAAAAAATCTCCATCCATCCACCCTTTATGAAAATAATATTCATTTGAGATTTCAACTTAATTATCATCACAATTCCAATAAACCACCCATCTAAAGTTCAAACGGCACAAGTATGGCCATCTATTGCCATTTCTTAAATTCTCGTATAAAAAAGGGTGCAAATTCATCTAAGAAAATATCCTTGAGAAAATTTTCTTATAAGAAGTTGAAGAAAAATGGAGCACTTTTCCATGAAATGGGGATATACAATATCTTATCCAGCGAAGTACGCCTGCGGAATTTTCCCCATTTTGAAATGCTTGCTCCTTTTTATGTACAGTTTTTCATTATAGCAGGAGCCGGGAAATTGCAATGCTCTCAATAAGAAGGGGAATTGGAATTTCTTTTCATAATTTCTTTTGGAGAAGTTTTCAAGGAAAAAGAAAATGTGTCTTGGATTTCTTAAAAATAGAAAGTTCAAGAAAATTTCGCTGCTAGCGCTGATGTCGAATGGAAGAAATTTTTCTAAGAAAAAAAAAAAACTTCCTTTTTTTCTTGCCAGCAGGAAGTGATGCATTCAAGTTGTCGGTTTGGCAAAAATTTTATTCGACATTGAAGGACATGAGCAGAAGACAACCAATTATACCTTGCGGTTAACCACAAGCTATGAGATGTGAGCATGTATGTATACATATATATATCCTTTATAATTGAGAGGGTGATGTTTTTTTTCTCTTTATATGAATGTATATGGACCCTTCGTTTCCGGCGCACTTGTGGTTAGCCACAAGCTCCGCCTATATCCAACCGGATATTAATGTTGCTCAGGATTAATACTTCTCAGAGGAATCTCTAGCTGTGATTTTCTACAAATATTCTATTTGATGGCTTTCGACTTATTTAAGGCTGTTAATGAAATCCCTTGACATTAATGTCAAGCTACCTCCTTAATGCCGGAATATCTGTGGAAGTGACTGAAAATAATTTCTCATCCACGGATTATTATTAGTGCAGGCACATATTGTCAGGTAAGTTATAATAGAGCCATTCATATTTACGAAATTTTAGAATAATTGTTGGTGAATTGAAAATATTACTTCACCAACTGTTTGAATTGTTAATGGTTGATCTATTTTTTGGCAGGTTTCATCTCCGATTCATTTTGATAAAGAATTTTAAGACTTAACTATACCAACTTCTGCTGCAGATATTTTGACTTGTTTCATCATATTGCATGCCTGATTACTGGTGAAATATTGTATTGTTGTATTGTTGCCTAATTTAATAATTCAAAGTCTATGCTAAACAGTTACTTGACAATGTTTCTTTCCGTAAAATATTTGACGTTCGCCAAAAATAGTTTTTCTAATTACTACTACTACTTAGATTTGATTATGTTCATATACTTTTTTTTAATATAAAGATACCAATTTTGTCGAGCTTAATTCAGATCATACAAACGACGATATCTCTTGTTGTCAGTTTAACCACTTGGAGTATTTTGTCCTCGTATCTCCTTCTATTTCCATAGTTTGATCGGAATGCATGCATTGCTGTCAATTCTTTTAATCTACCACACATGCGCGTTATAATAATCCCCTCCAAAAGTGGTGAACAGCTTTTGTAGCTAATTTGGCATTTTCCAGGAGGATTGCATCTACGATATCTTTCTTTTATTTTTTAGTTAGTAGTAGTAGTTTTTACCAAATTAAAAAAATCTTTGCTAATCGGTCATTGTGCTAACTTATTTTTCTTAGTCCCATACCCGTTATTATAGATACCATAGATGGCACAAGGTATCGCATGGTTTACCAGAGCGGAGTATACAGATCGTGAACTGCGTAATGCATTCTGGAATGGACCACAAACAGGAATGGGTGAAACGTGTATATATTCGTTTACATGAGAATCAAGGTATATAGAATACAAGGTATTCCCATTACGAACCACGTTCCGCCATCAGTGATGTCATATCGTGAAAATGTATAGGAAAGCACGGTACAGAGAACACAATACTCTCTCTCTCCTCTCTATCTTTCCTATGAAAATATATATACATTAGTCACAGAATTACGTTACAGGCTATCAGCTGCAATGTATCAAAATTTTAACGGGAATACCTTGTCTTCTATATACCTTGTACGAGGATAATCTTTCAGGAGCAGGACATTATACATAGGAGTAAGTGTGATGAGGGAAGTGCTCTACTGTCAAAACTGAAGCTTCATTGTCAAATTCGTTGATGTTTTTGAGGGGGCAATTTGTGATAAATTGTTGGGATACTCGTGTCTGCTCGGTAATAGATATCAAATATTTTCTTGAGTAAGAAACTTTCTTTTTAAATGAAATTCACAATAATTAAATTTCTTTTTGAATTAACTAAAAGTGGGGTATCAAACTAAAAATTTATTTTAATTTTTTTAAATATTACTTTTTGCTCGTTTCCCGACTTATCACATATGTAAAACTGTACTGATCTCTCAATCACATAAACATGGACCACTAGAACAACAACAACTTGTTGGCTATATATTATAAGGTTTTAGAGCGTGCCGAAAACAATTGTTTTTCTAACAGCAGCTTTGTACACATTTGATGGATCAAATGTTGATCGTCCACATAGTAGGTGCGAGCACAATTGAATCATTCGACGTATCCATATTTGGAAATGTTGTTCTCCATTCCGGAACGGATCACCCAGCCATATTAAATTTGTATATTCTGCTCTGGTATGGCATGCGGTATCTAGTTCTTTTGCATCAATGGCTATATCCACTAATTTCACAAAGAGCCATAAAATTTGTCATTCAATATTTACCAAATTATGGCCTTTATCAACTAGATTACTTTTACATGAGAGTCTTTTCTTCGACGAGGTTGACCACAATATGTGATTCACGAATGGCCGGACTGTACCGTAGCAACCACTTCTCGGTTCCAATTGCTGTGCAGAAGTTTCATTTGAAGACTGAAATTCTGGTAGTCTAATTATGAATTCTGGGGGAAAAAAACATTACTTTTATTGCTTCTAAAATCACACAGGAGGAATAGTAGAGTATCACGAACCTCCGAGGATACTCTTGTTAACGAACGGCAGCAAACCGCGAATCTTATAATTTTCCAGCTCTAATAAATTTCTAAAGTTCTTTGGATGAGCTCCTCCAAGAAGCTGCCCCCACTGTTTCTAGGCCAGATACTTTCGTGAAAGAAGTATTATCAGAACAAAGATCGCAATATCTTGAAGGTAAGCTTTTACTTATTTTACCAGAATCAAGAGAGTTGTGATAAATATGTACAAGAAAATAATTCAGTAATGAAAGTGTTCTCATTACCGAGATAACGCACTAAGTTAGTTGAGGAATGAATTGAAAAAGGGGGAGAAATTATACCATGACTATCAGTAAGCAGAACTAGTTTAACACTAAGCTCGTCGTAGTGACACACAATACCTGAATGATTTTAATAACTTAGTCGGTGCTAAATGATCGGATGAAATGACATGCAATGCGACATAGGGAAAGGACAGGTGCATAAGAGCGAAGTGTAAGAAGTTCCACTGAACAGACTCGATACGGTCGATGTGTGTACCGTAAAATGAAGACCAGACCTGGCTAGCATATTCAATGCAAGTCTACAAATGCAATGTTATACTGGGATTCGAGAAGTCTCGGGACTAACGTTTTATAAAGTCCATAATAGAAATTCTATTTGATATAATTTAGTTTATGTGTGAGATAAAAGTCAAACTTTGGTCATATTTGACACCCAAGTTACAGATGGACCCCACACAGCTAATCGAGGAATACAAGAGCCCGTAATGTATGGTACATGTTAACAATCGTTAAAAATTTTAATCTGAGCGAAAAGTTTAACATCTCTACCATAAATCAAGACCTTGCAGTACTTCACAATAAAGAACAATAGTCCCAAGTATTTCCCTTGAGGTACGCCAGACGAAGCATTCAAGACTCTAAAGATAGAATGGATTTGAAATGTCGGGGAAACCCATAGGAACTTTTCTATTTTAAACAGTATCACGGAGTTAAATAATTTACCCGAAGGCTTTACGTAAGTCTATATCCGAAGAAAATTCCAACAAGTTAGTGGTTGTAGACCTGCCTTAATAATTGAATTCTTGCAGGAAATTGATAGCTGAGAGTTAATGATAGACTTGAACTATTTGGGCATGCACGAAGATTTTGCAATTGGTCTATCCTTAGAAATTTCATTTTTACTATCCTTTAGATTAGATTTGTGAAGGGATGTGTAGGCGTTAGCCTCGCTATCACTGCGACCTGAAAAATTTATTGTGAGTCCCCGTTGCATTTACTCCCTTTCCAGGTTCAGACTGTTAATAAAGTCTAGAACCATTATATGATTGATTTTCCACACGTAGATTGGTGGAGGAAAGGCATGTTCGAGGTGGAATAGTCTCCGCCTAGCTAATGATTCGCAGTTACAGAGTAAGTGCTCCAAGGTTTTGAAACATCCTGACAAAAACGGCAAGATGAAGTCTCAGTCAAGCCCAGCTTGTTTAGGTTTTACTATTCTTTTATTGGATAGGTGTGATAAAAGAATTTTTCCATAGCTCCGGGAAACAACCACTATCGAGCGAATTTTAGAAAATAATTCTCAGCGGAGTTCGTTAGTCAAAACACAATATTTCAAATATAATTCACATGTCCTCTTTACTATACTACACTGTTTACTACTTAATAAATTCATAAACAATCACAAAATAACTCTACTTTTAATTATCGCTAGTACTAATACCTACTTCAAATGTTCGCAATCCAATTAGAACACATTGTTCTGTTTTCTATGTTCGCTTCACTGGCTGAGATAAGACTCACCTCTTGGCGGTGACAAGCGCTGAATTTATACTCTACAAATTGTCCTAGAACTTTTCCAAATAATCCATTCTCGAAACATCGATTCTGTGAACCTTAAGTTGTTTATATCCGTACTTCATAGATGTCGCTGTCCTTTCTGTCATACAATTCTCCGAAAGTTGTTTATGTCCGTACTTAATTAGCTATTTCACGCGATGTATGTAGATGTCCCTCGTCCTCTTTATTTTTACTTAATAATATTCTTGAATGGATGTGGAGAGAAAATAAACTAGGTAGATAATGAGGACCAAATTTACTGTATTGTGTACTGTAAGGGTGTAAGCATAAAGAGTATAGCTAAATCTTAAAGTGTTGTAGTCAAAGGCAACCATAACTATATAATGTAAGATTCTCGCCTAGGTGTAATATTTTTACGTAATACCCATAAAAGATTTGCAATTAAAGGATTATAGAAATTTTAATCAAAGTTCGAAAATTTCATCACATGGCAATGATAATTTATTTCAAAAGTTTTCTAATATACTATCTAAAAATGCCGAGGAGATTTAACTTATAAGGGATTAGAAAGATTTCAAATTGATCTTTATCCTTGAAATTGTTTTATCAGAATTTTTAAATATTTAAGATCCTTTAACTCACAAGCAAGAATACCTTGAATACCATGGCTCCGATGAGAAAATTCTCACCTTGCTCCACAAATTGCACAATTTTTTCTTTTTCATTTGCTTTAATTGGCATGAAATAGATCGCAAAAGGTGGAGTTCAATTCAAGAAGTGAATTGATTATTTCATGCACAAATCCACTGTGGGAGAGGAGCCACTGCAATCCTCAAGAAGAAGACATAAAATTTAATCGTCACATTTTTCTTCGTGATAATATTGTTAGGGAGGGAGAGGGGACGTTATAGCGCGCCGTTTGAGAAGCAGTAAGGGTCTTGTCTTGTGATTATGTTAATTTTCTTGGTATACATCATATAAAGAAAGGTTACGTGCGAAATAATAATAAACCCTCCAAAATAACCAACCAACTCTTCACTCCTATTTTTTTGGAAGTTTAAAGGTGCCAAAATCAAATTTCTCCGAGAGTAAAATGCCGTCAAAATTACAATATTGGAAAGATTTACGGAAAATGATAAATCAAAAATTGATTTTTTATGCAAGATTTAGAAATTATGTAATTTTATATTTATTTTGACATTTAATAGATTTGTTGTCTCTATTCCAGTAAGGAAAAGGGTTTATAATTCGGTTTGATCATCGTACAAGTCTTTAATAGCGAAATCTCCCAGGTGTTTGACGACACTGGTGTACCCTAGATGAAATCATAGGCATCTTCCTCTGTCCGTCCGTCTGTCTGTCCATCCTCACGATATATCAAGAAAGAACACGTGCACTTTGAGAGCTAAAATTGCACACGGGCATAAAAACAAGAAAAATTACTTCGAAAATGAAACAAATCGAGCAACTCTTTCGTGGGGTTGCCATACAAAAATTTCGTCTTTCACTATATATTTGAACACGGAAAGAGCTGAAATTGTGCTCTCGAGGTCTTCATGAAAATAGTAAATATAATTTCAAAAATGGACTAAATCAGGCAATCTCTTCTTGGTGTTGCGATATAAAAATTTAGGATTTTTACGTATTCTGTGAAAACGATCAGTCGTAGACCTTTATATTGTACTGAAAAGATCTTCAGAATATGAAATCCTATGAAATTGGTTATAATTATGGTAACTCTCTGACGAATCGTTCCAGAAATATATGCGTTAAACCACTTCAAAAAATAAACTTGAACAGTTTGGTGACCATACTAAATTTCATTACGGGCAGACATCTAGGGTATCATAAGAATTGTTCTTACAAGAGGTGGGTCCCTACTCGTAATCACAGATTTCGTCCAAATTCACAGCAAATGTTAGGTTTGACTAGAAATGAAAGTGATGCAAGTGTGAGCTCCAGATGGCCAAGCGAAACCGCAATAATGCATAATGTAGGGTATTCAAGGATTTTGTAGGCAATGCTCAGATTTGCGCGGGAGTTGTTCCGGGTTAATTCTAACAGGATTTGAACGTAAGCGCTAAATTCATTCGGTAAAATTTCAACTACAGAGAAGGTGCGGAGATTGCCAATTCTGTAAGTACCACTTCCGTGAGTTTTCAGAGAGCGCAGCACAGTGGTTTCTTCCATAGGTCATAAGTAAAAAAATCGCCGTTACTCAATCATCACCATTATAATCACATTAGTTGTACAAATAGTTGCGCTTCATAACGGTATAAAAATTTCAAACATTTATAAATTTTATCGTATTTTGCGTAACATTTAAAGTTGCATTGTCTCCCACTGCAGTCGTGTTAATGACGTGAATATCTAATTAGCACGCAGGTTTGAGTTGTAATCTAAAACATTGTATCGTACCATGACAAGCCCTCCATCAATGAATATCCAAGAGTCAGGTATGTGGATTATTTATGTTTATTTTTTGGGAATGTATTACCGTTTGTTATTCTTTAATACTAATTTTATAAATTTGTGTGAAAAATGTAAAAAAGTGGCAAAATTGTAATTTTTTAACAAGAGATAAGTTTTGTAGCATGTTGTTGCTTGTAATATTTCTTAATACATAATTTAGCTCATTTTCTCTTCTTTACGATCATGTAAACAATGGTTTGCGGAAATTTGCGAAACTTTGAGAAAACTCTCCTTGAATGTGTACTTCTTCCGGTAATATTTTGTTCGATTTTCAATGCAAAAGAAAATTTGAAAGAGTTCGATTTTAGTTTCAGGATCCAGTTGGATGACTAAATGCCTTAACATTTTTCATATTTGGCGTCATATAAATGAGACCAACAATTCCTATAAACACCAGGAGACGTACGAAGACTTGAAAAGGGCTTTTAGTTTATAAGACGATCGTGATAGAGTGAATTGTATGTGCAAGGCGTTTTTATCAAGATGGATGAAATGCGGACGAAGGGAGTCTAGTTTCCTTGAAAAATACGGTCACTAGCTTCATGTATTCGAAAACTATGACGCCATTCCTGTTATAACACCTCCAGCGGGAGTAGCGAACAAATAGAAGGCGATTGCAAGGCTTGGCAAGTCTTGATGAAGCACTAGCATACGACTTAAGAGGTATCCAGACAGCTGCGTGGATAGAACAAACACGTCTCCATGTGAATGATGCGATTTCATTGCTAGTATTCATTGCTAGTAGAAGCAAAGCAAACAAAACATCAATATCAACTCATTAAGAATATTGTTGCCGAAAAGACGAATTTAGCTTTCCGAGCTACGCAAAAATCTTGCAAGCAAAGAAGAAAAGTAATCCAAAGCCGGATACAATAACTGTCACCGAATCATCAGCGGAAACAACTCTTCAGGGCCTTCTGGATCATATTGTTTCACGGCTACTGAGATCACAGGAAGAAGTGTTTGAGACGATTCAAGAAGGTGATACATCTAACTTAACCCTCATAGGAAAATGGGGATTGTAATGGCCAATCCGAACATAAGCAGAGGATTTCGGAAGACTTTAACGACAGTTATATATTTATGACTTCTTACGTTCCACTACAGCTATTTATATCTGCAGGTCCTGAGTTCAAAAAGAAGATTGTTTGGCAGAATCCTCGTCCTGGATCAACTTGTTACTGCAGGCCTTTGCGGTTCCAACTAAAAAAAGAAACGCTGAGCAAGGCTGAGCAGGACGATACTAATCAACAAATAACTTTCCTTACTTCAACCATTTTAATTGCAGGTGGAAAAACGTTGACTGTAAAACACAATCTCAAGCTCACTATGGTCGATGGAAAAACGTGAAATGCACTTACAAGCAATTCCTGATCACAATAATGCTATCTTTGTGGGGCTAAGCCCACATAGATGAATAATATTGATTCAACACTAAACAGACCGCTAAATAAAGATAGCTTGGATTTTGGAATACCACCACTATGTGTGTGGATTCGTTTTTTGAATTCCTCCACCACGTATCCTATAGGCTGACTTTAAAAAAATGGCGGACAGACCAAGAAGTAAAGTCACTCTTCACAGCAGAAAACAGAACGTGTACATGTACATGAGTTTAAAGAAAAGACTGAATTAATAGTGGACAAGTTGAAACAGGGTGTTGGAAATTCGAATGATGGAAACACGGCCAGACAATTTTTTGATAATCCTTCGATGTCTGCAGAAATAACAGGCGTAAACGAACGCATCATAGAGAGATGTGTGGTGATTCTCAAAAAATTATCCTTTCGCTTCGACAAAAACGCCCATCTTTTTTAACAATACGCGTTGCAAGTATTGTTAATGAATACCCATGGTATCCTATGCCAGCCTCTATCCACAAGGTACACATGGTACATAAATTGTACGCCATGCAATATTGCCTATAAGACAGCTGACGGAACACTCACAAAATGTTAAGGATAGCCACAAACGAAGATTTGTTTAAATAGGTTACAATTAAGCTCATAGCCTTTATTAACTAATAAGCGAACATTACCGTAAAAATCAAAATTCCAGTTTGCATAAAATAGTTCTAAGTCTTCTTTTGTAGTTTTATAGTGATTTAAGTACCTACATTGTAGATTTTGGGGAAAATATTGAGAAATTTTTGGAAAATATTAATTTTTTATGATATATAGGTATATGAACAAAGTGTGTTTTATTTAAATATATGTTATAATATAAACATAAAGTGCAACCATTCATTTTTGACCGCATCTCCCATACTAGAGAAACCACTGCGCGCCTGTATATGGCAAAAATTGGGCATGCAACATTTTTATAGAGTTAATTCTTTTTAAGTAGGTAAATGATATTCGATCATTCTAAGATTTGTATAGATAATCTCTTGATAAAAGTGCATGAATAAGGAAATAACAAATTGGATTATTCGCTAAATCGTAGAAAAACAATTCGAAATGAATTTTTCAGACAGAAATTTTGGCCGTCATACATTAAATTTCGCAACATAATCGGAAGGGGAGGGAAAAATCAGAAAAGAATCACAAAATAATTATCAAAAGGAATTTTGCAAATCGGATAGTATTTACTCCACCTCCCTCAGAACGTGCGAATTCAGGAAATGAGAATTTTTTTCATATTAGTAATAACCTTTTGACATTGAATTTATCATCCGATTTTGTTGAAATTTTGAACGAATTTGGAATATAAAACAAATACCGCCCACCCCTCCCCTCCATCCCAGAATTAATTTTTATAATTTTTTCTATATTAATATACATATGGTGGTGGGTTACTACTCAGTAACCCACTGCTGTCCAAATTTCGTAACCAGCCTCAAAAAATTAGAAAAAAATAACAATCCAACGAATTTAGAAACAAAAATTTGGAATTCGGACGAAATAAGGCGTGGTGGCTTTTCAGTAGCACACCTATAAATGCAGCTAATTATTGTAAGTTGAAAATAATTTATCGAATCTCTTAAATTAATTGGGATAATAACTTCCGGTTTTTTGTAGATGAAAGATAACAGATTATGGATAATTGTAAGGAAAAGAAATCATGCTAATATACCCAAAAGATGGTAATTATCATATATTTAGCTGAAAAGTGTAATTTGAATCCCTTGCATCCTAATGTAGCATTATTTCAATTTGGCTTGGCCATCTGGAACTTCCACTTGCGTTACTGTCATTTCTATTCAAAACCTACATATACTGTCAATTTGGACGAAATCAGCGATAGCTAGTAGGACCCTTCCCTTGTTAGATCAATTCTAGATTTTTACTTGGTATACATAGGAATTATTTTTTCCACATAAATTGCATATTAAGATTAGAGTACCTTTGAAATACTAAGAAAAATTTTCAGAACACACATTTTGCTAGATTCCCTTTATTCATGCCAGGCTCAAATACTATTAGACGGACAGTTCACCAATTTGCCAAATAGTACAACCTGGGTTCAAGTTCCGAAGCTAAAAACTGAAAACAAAACAAAAATTGGCCAAACAACTTAAATACATACATATTATTATGCCCACACAAGCATCCGTTCATCTTTACAAGTTCCAGCCTGAGAGCTACAACTATGCGCAAAAATTATTAAACTTTCATCGTTTATTATTTTTATTGTTATTAAATATAAATTTTACTGAACTAGTTATAAATACGGGAAATTTTTAAAATTAAAAACTTTTGTGCCCAGTCAGTTCTTAGTTAAATAAATAATAAAAACAAAAAAAAATATAATTAAACTAACAAAAAAAAAACTGTCCTTCGATAAATATAAAATTTAAACAGTGAATGAGGAAAATAACCTTTCCATGGCTACAGTGGATCACAAAATGAATATTTTTTTAAAGTCGCTTTTACAAGCATTTGTGTGTTTAGATAACGATATGCAGCAATTTTCAGATCACCTCCTTTGTCATTGCTATAATTTGACGTAGGTCTTTTTTGTATCGTTTGAGTAAGTTTTCCTTTTTTTTTCTTATATCTTTGAAAAAATTCTCATCTATTTTCCAAATATATCAGGGCATCTTGACCAATCCTGCTGTTTTTTACATTTCCAATATTCTTCTCCGTATATGTGAGTAACACGGTCACCTGTTTTCACTTGCTTAAACCAAACTGGAATTTTGATTTGTTTGTTTGTTTTTTTATCTTCGCGTTGCTTTTCTTCAATCCTTAATTTTTCTGCATTAGCTTCATCCCATTTTCCCTCCTCCATGAGGCGCTGATCTGGACGTCGCCTGGAATCAGTTGGAGCCACATTTTCCTCTGGCTCATTAAGTTGACTCGCAAAAATTGTAAAATTGTAGCATTTTTCATTTTCAGGCGGAGGTATTATTCTGGTCCAGATCGCCCTACCCGCTTCTGTATTAAATTCGATTTTCTTGTCAAACTCCTCCGGTGTTGTGACAGGTATTATGTCCAATTTCTTATCCCAATTACCATTTAGTAACAATTTTTTATGATCATCAGCACCTATCACTATACCTTCGACTTTTCTCTTGGGCTCTCTTGTGAATAGACTATCTCCGAAAAATTTCAAATGGCACTTTATACCTTTGGCATTTTCTTCACCCACAATTTCCATATCACCAGAATGCTCTAAATATAGCTTTCCTATTATTATATTTCGAACTGTTGTTGTTACTTTCGTCCAGCTATATTTGCTACCAGTACTTTTAAATTCAACTGTTGCTTGACCTAACGGTCTTAGAGCAAGTGAATTTCCGGTGAATTTAGTTTCCGCAGAAAATTCCTGCATGCATTTCCACTGTTTTCCTTCACTGAAGGAAGCTGATATTGGGGGATGATGTGAAACCTGCTCACAAATGGTACGCCATCCAAGATCAGCTGTTCGATCAAATTCGAATGTTTCTCCTAGAACTGGATTGAATGGTTTCTGAACCCGCTGATCTGTTGTTGAGTAGCTAGAAATCGTATATGCAGCCACATATGCAATCTGCTTATGCAAATCATCACAGCCTGCAGCCTTATCTAGAAGATCAGCGTATTCTAAGTCTTCAGTTAATCTTTGCAGCATAGATAATGGCTCACTGAAATTTACGGGTAGTGGAATTTTGGTAATATCTTGTCCAATGAAATTTTTTATTAAGCCCCATAGACTTATGGAGATATTCGGTCTTTCAGGTACTTTAGTTCTTCTTTTCTTGGATGTATTCTTCGTGGAGCCTCCGGAGGATTCTCTGTTTAACGTAGAAGAAGTAGTAGGCTGTTCGGATTTATCACTTCTTCCTTCAATTTTTATTTGTGGCTTCGGTTCATCTTCTTCTTTTTTTTTAGCTTCATTCATGCCTTCTGCCCGTCCAATCTCTTCCGTAAATTGATATCGGCACCAGATGATTTTAAAGCTACGCCAAATATCAACGGCTTTGAGAAATAACCATTTGGACATTAAATCCATGCTATAGTTGGGCGCAAAGGATACATAGTCGTCTACCGGCTAGAAAAGCTACGAAGCACTACCTTTCAAAGAGAAGAATTTGTTGCCACTTTATATGATATTACCTGAGAAGAACATTCCAAACATTTACTTCAAATTTGACACTGTTCTTATTAAACAATGGCAGATAATTTGTATTATATCAAGGCCCTCTTAAATATTGAGAGCATTTTAATTTTAACATTTTTTTACTTAATTTTATTTTATATTTACACCTGATAAGGTATAGTTTTTAACATTTAGTACAAATTAAATAGGAAATGAAGGACCACAATAAATTCTACAGACCAAAAAGGAAATAATTGGTAGCACGTCCAAGATGAAGAAGATTCAGTTAACAGCTGTGATGGAAAAATCAAAATATAATTATGACAAGATAGATCAATGGTTAGCAATCTATTAAGCAGGATATCCTAGGCTCAAATCACGATGCAACACTAAGAATTAGACAACTATTTTCGAAGCCCTGAATTCGCTTAGCACAAAATAAAAAAAAATCAGTGCCAGAAAGAGGATCGGCGATTTTTTTCTGACTATGACTAAAAATAGTCCTAGCAAGTTATACAGCAAGTAATAAGGACAACAAAATGTAGATTAGAGAGAAACTCTAAAACAGTATAGAAATTATGAAAGTAGCTGAAGACATGTGACCGACACTCATATTTTTCCAAATATTTATGGTATTTATCAAGAAAAAATCATCATTTATATTACCAGCGAGTACATATTCGTTATTGTTGCGAGCTTTGTTTATTTTTATCATCCAGATATTTCTTAATTTTATATGACCGGGGAATTTTAATATTTCTATAAAATAATTTCCTAATAAATAACGGTGTAAACAATACTCAAAAGTGTTCCTCTACAAAAGAAAATCTTAAATTAGCTCCAAGTGATGACCATTTGAATTTGTTGAAATCCAAGATTATAGCAGAGCTCAATAAGATTAACCCATGTAAATGAAAACCACAATACTCTAAATAATCAAAATCTTGGTACCGTAAGTTCTTCGAGATATTTCGACTGTCAATATACTTCGGAAGATTTCCAGATCCAAAGAATTTCGATAGGAGTTTCTAACATAATTTTTTATTGTGTGAAGGACAAAACATGGACACCGAGATGGCTCAATGTATACTATTTGATTCGTACACTCACCCGAATCTTTCCGTATCATGTTATTTCTTAGTGCCAAAAATTACCATCCGTATCCTGCATTGGGCGAAAGCCAAATAAATTCGAAGAACATCTTTGGCCATCTAATGCACTTCTTCCAAGTTGGCTGGTGCGAAGACAGGGGGGGGGGGGTGTCGTCACAGCCCCCCCTCCTCCTCCAAACAGCGCGCCATATAATCTTCGCGGTGATGTGAGTTGTAATAGTGGATTGGATATAATAAACATTCGCTCGTAGCTCCTCTTCTTTTAAACGTGAACAAATTTTTTGCATTTTTATATTAGTGTCGAAAGGTCATCTATCGCACCTATTACAGGATAATAAATAATTTTGGAACGCTTTAAATTTTTGTTGCGTCCATTGCTCATATATGTATATGACAAAGAACACAATTACGAGTTTAAAAAGTGTTATTGTTTATAAGAAATTTGTAAGTGATCATAATTTTTTTTTACCTATCTAATTTTCCGACGGTAGATGGCAGCGGGAAATTCTCTGTCAAAACAGGTAGTCGAAAAGCGGCGATTGTGAAAAGAGAACATACTGAAAATTCATTTGTTATTAGTTTTGAGCACTTTAAAACAGATTTTTATCGAGAATATTTTATATTATTTTGAAAGAATTGCAATGGACAGAAATTAATTAAATTAAAATCAATCTAAATGCCAAAAATATCACAACTTTACCATTTTTATTTAAGCGCCTCGAAATATCCATCCAAACTATGTCTTTTTTGTCAACTCGTCTATACTGGTTATCTTGTATAAATAAATTATACTTATAAATATATTTTAAATATTTTATGATATCGCTCTTCCTCAATAAATTTTTCATCAAAATTCATTTTTCATCGTTTGCCGTTGATCGCCATAATTTTATTTAAGCCTTGACTTACAAATATTGTTTTACGGTTCTTCTATCTTCCAATAGAACCAGTTCCATGCAATCAACGTTTAGCCTAGCCACCCGTTGATTTTGCATAGCGACACTGATTCAAGAGTTGTTCAAAAATTTTACGTTCGTAGGGAAGCATTAAATTTTTCTTAGAAATACACGCAAATTGTTCTTAAGAATTTGAATGAATATCTATTCACCGACAACTGTCCAAACGAATTGGTCAGCGTTGCCAATTGACCCGAAAATCGACTACTTTGGCCGATTTTCAACTTCATTAGCCGAATAAATTTTACCTTAGCCGACAGCCGATTTTTAGCCGATCTTGATATTTCGTCAGCCGATTTTGGGATTGATGCTAGCTACACCTGGTTTACCCGAGGGTTAGACGTAATAGTACAGCTTGCATGCAAGCTGCACTGCCATACTTCTTGCACGTAACCTCTACTGCCATGCTGGCACCTCAGCTTTCAGCGAACTTGAATGATGAAAAACCAGGGCAGCTGAGGGGATAGTAATTTAACATTATACAAGTTTTCAAGATGGCGGAAAAGAAATGCTGGAGAGAATTTGGTAAATTTATTCTGGAAAAATGAGATTTTCTGGGATGATTTGCATTACATCATTTACCAACACCTTCCTCTTCATTTTTTCTTGGGTTTTTATCATTCTGCTACTTCTTTTATTGCTATAATTTTCCAATATACGCAAGACTTTACGCCTCAATGCCACTTTTCAAATGAACTTGCATGCAAGATGATAAGACATAAACCGAACTGCATTCTGCTGTTAAGTTAAAAATCGCATTGGAAGGGAAACTTGCATGCAAGCTTTACTATCTCGTGTAATCCCCGAGTTAGTGTGCTTTGGAGATCGGATGTATTTTGAGCCACTTTCTTGGTTGAAAAAGTGGAATTTTTCCTCTCGTGATTGTGCGAAATTGATGCGTCGTGGAAAATGACTTCCTATGAGAAAAAACTTCGCAACACAGCACTTATGTCTGGGAAAGAAAGAGCGGAAAAATATATGCGAAATGTAGTAACTGTCTCCCAAGTGCATGAAAATGGGTTTTTCGGCAAACAAAAACCTCCCGAGAAAGTTTTCTGAATCAGGAAAAGAATACTGTTCGAACCAAATCGATTCGAATATATTTTTGTTTATATTGAAAACTTCTGAAAGAAAGCATGCTGAAAACAAAGCATTAAATTTTTAGTAAAATTAAAACTAATTTTATTTCTCTTAAGCGAAAAACATGTACACAACCCAACATAGCCATGTATTTGTCATCTTCATAGCATATTGCACAAATACAACATAAAAGTATAGCCTCATTGAGCAAATTAATTTAAAATTACTATCAAAAAACAATTCCTGAAAAGGGAACATATTACAACAATACTATGCTGAAATTGAGTTCTGAAAAGAAAACAAATTCAATCTAATTACAATTTTTCCAAAAATAGGTACTACAGCTATCAAAAGCATGTGTTGTCATGTAACATACAATGCATGGCACAAATACAATCAGATCAAGCAGATCAATTTGCAACTCTAGCATTATCGTCATTATAAGTACCATCGAACGGGAATTTCTTCTCTACGTGATACGAAATAAAATTTTTGCAAATATAATTTAATTTAACACAACAGCATGTGTTGCTCTAAATTTCTTGTTGCTATGCATTTTTGTTCGTTGCTAGGCAAATTTTATCGCTAGTACCGTAAGAGCACAGCTGCATTGCCAATTCTTGTAATCATGCGCCGCTGCTACTCTATCAGTGGTGTCGTGTGCAAGCAAGGGCTATAAAAACGACAAGCTGACTAATCTCGATCTCTTTTTGTGCTTGGCATCGCTTGGGGTAAGTTGGCTTAGGGACTAACATTCATATCGGGTATCGACTGATATTTCACTTCTAACAATTAACAATCATTTCTGGTCTCGACGGAAATAAACGCATCTTATTTCGGGTCTCGACTGAAGATAAGATATTTACTAATAATCATTTCTGGTCTCGACGGAAATAAACGCATCTTATTTCGGGTCTCGACTGAAGATAAGATAACACTTTAAGCCGGGTCTCGACTGACTTAAAGAATATTATCTCGGGTCTCGACTGAGATAATCTTTTACTAACAATCATTTCTGGTCTCGACGGAAATAAACGCATCTTATTTCGGGTCTCGACTGAAGATAAGATAACACTTTAAGCCGGGTCTCGACTGACTTAAAGAATATTATCTCGGGTCTCGACTGAGATGATCTATTTCTAACAATCATTTCTGGTCTCGACGGAAATAAACGCATCTTATTTCGGGTCTCGACTGTAGATAAGATAACACTTTAAGCCGGGTCTCGACTGACTTAAAGAATATTATCTCGGGTCTCGACTGAGATAGTATCTTACTAACAATAACACTTTATTTCTGGTCTCGGCGGAAATAAAGAATTGTTCTAACCAAGAACAAAGGGCTTAACATTAGCTTACAGCCAATTCCTCAAGTGTCAAGTTTTAGATCGGTGAGTACCAGTCACTTGTAACATTTTAATACTTATTCATATATCTATTTGACTATATTTTGACTTATATACACATATATATATTATACATTTCATGAGCATATCTATTTTATACATATATTTTTATTACATTTTTTGACGATCTTATATTATAACTTGATGCTAATAAGTGTTAGTGTAATACAACAATCTCAGACCCAAACTGATATACAGAGTTTTGTCTCGACATATCTATTTCTGAAAGTCCTACATTATAAATCGGTGTCAATAAGTGTGTTTTCTAGTGTATGTTGATCTCTGACCCAAAAATTTATATAATTCTGTCTTAATACAATTACTCGAGTTGCCAGTGTTTTAAAGTTGAATTATTCTAACTTTTGCTCTATATTAATTATATATATTGAATATCTATTTATATATCTATTATTAACAATCCTGTGAGTGTGTTTTTCCCATACTTTTGAATCGTTGACCTGAAACCTTTTTATACATAATCTGATCTAAATAGTGGGAGATTCTAAAAACTAAGTGCAGTAGTTTCTTGAGAGTCAAAGAAAGTGAACAGTATTGATTTGTTGTTAGGAAATAGAAAACTGATCTTGATCCAAATTTACCAGTGCATTCATTTCAGTCACTTAATCAAATTTGCGTGTACGTTCTATTAACGGACAGTACAAATACACCACTCGATAGTACTATCGGCGAGAACTTTTATGCATTTACGTTCATTCGAGAAGTTTGCATTATTTTGTATAGAATGGAATTTGAAATTTGCCGATTTTTAACCGATTTTTAAAATCTGTTTAAACGATTTTAGATTTTCTAGATACATTTAGCCGATTCTGGTGGCTCACTCTTTCGGACAAAGGCACAAACATTCAGTTTTCTTAGAAAGATCTGAAAATTTTTCATGCACTATTGATGGCGGACAATGATTCCAAAGAGTTATGTTGATTCAGGTGCCTTGGCTAATCTGAGTCGCTAAAGATATTTATGAGCGTTGGCAAGCATACATTTTATTCTTAGAGATTTACTTAAACATTTTTCTTTCGAATTTTTATATACTATTGGTTGCTGAAAACGATTAGTTGGATTGATGATAAAAATAGAAAAAATTCGCTCTCCTCTACGGTAGTTGCCGTTGCTTTGCTTGTATTTTCGTATTAATTAAAGTAGTTGTTTTTAATTTAACTTATGGTTTACTTTTAATTTGTAGGAGAAGGATAAACTTGCTACACTAGTGAGCGATGGAGGTAGAAATAGTAGCGAAAATGGAAAGCAGAAGACTGATAAGACGATTGATAACTTTTTTCCGAAGAAAGCAAGATCAGTTAAGCTCTCATTAAAAGATATAATCATGACAAATCATGCATTTCTACTCCTATTCCTTTGAATGTGACTCAAATTGCAATCTCTCACTCTCAGTCAATTATTTCACCCGTCACAGAATCGGTTGCGTCACATCTATTTCTACAATCTCTGCACGAGAAAGAGAATCTGGATGTGAGTCCTCAATGATTGTCCACTTTGAGATTGATCGACATTGATATTGATAATATTATCGACAGGCTTTCCAAATCAAGCCGAAAATTGGGTTTTGTGATATCTAACTTAAATATGATAAAAATAAAATTAAAAGCGACTATTTCCGATTTTTTTCTCCCCTCGATTATTTTTCGTTGTGACCCCCAGTCTGAAGGTCTGGATACGCGCCTGCAAGCTGGGTAAACATTCCGCATTATCAGCTATACCCACATTAGAAACTGAGGATGAATACCGCTGGTGAGCATATTTTTATTGACTAATCTTTAATCTATACCTAAATTCGTGTGCCGAAACTAGTTTTCCTTAATGACAAATTCAATCTTCATCGCCGACATTATGTAAATGATGTGGTCTAGTCTTGGGCTGTTGGCTTTTTAAACCCTAGCTGTAAACTCACAGACCTACAAGCACTTCAACGAAGTAGCTTCCACGATGCTACCGGCTATGCGACTATTGTGACTCAGGTGCCCAATGGCCCGCATCACAATCCTAAGTCCATACATAAATTTGATGTCCAATACAATATATTGACCATCAAAATGAAAATTTAACTCAACTTAGGCTTCATTTAAAACTCATTCAATTAAGCGTAAATTGCATTTTTTTGCAACGTCACATATTCCACTCCCACGGTATGCTTTACCTACATACAGTATCTTCTCCCCCACACATATTAATCTTGCCGTCTTAAAATTAATATTTTACGAGGACAAAAACAGGTATATCAGGTTACATTCTTTTCATGCAATCATAATGCATAGAAAACTGTTTGCATTTTTTCACGTAGGCTTTTTCAACGTCGCGTCGTGAGGAAATGAATAAAAAAAAAGCTAGAAAGCTTTTTAAAGACGAATATCTTGGGTACCTGGGGGCAGCGAGCCCCTGTTTTCATTCCTTTAGGAAAAGTTAAAAGTTCAGATTATATTAGCATAATTAGATTCATAAAAAAATTTTAAATTACAAATTGAAAAAGCTAGAAAAATAATAAGAAAACCCAAAACCTTCAGCTTTTGTTGTGATTTTAAAACAACTAAAATTCCAGTAAATAATATGCTCTTCGATCGCTTTTTTCTAAACCTACCAAGAAGCACGAAGGATCGCCGACATAAGACAGCCATCGTTGTATTTTAATTTCAATTTCGAGAAATATTCGCCTATTAAATTAATTATAACAAGATATGGCGCAAATAGCAAAAAGTCTACGAGCCCATAAGGAAAATTATTCGGTATATAGAATCGGAATTAGGTTAGGTCTTTTACCTTGGATCGAGTGTCAATTCTAATGAAATTCCAAGGACTGAGGTAAGTAGTTTGTCCAGAGCTGCGAGCTTCAATAAAATATACGTCAACAATTTTTTTTTCTCCAAAATTATAAGTATTTCTTGTCTGGGTTGCTATTTATGCTTGACGAAATTCGTAATATGGATGAAACTATAAATATCGTAAACTTGATTAAATTGCAGCCTCTGTGTAGAACAGTATTCTCCTAACACCTTTTATAGTCAGGTCGCGAACGAATGGACCGTGTCTAATCCTGGTAGATCTATAATCATGTACGATGCAGCTCAGATCATTCGAACGGTTAAGCCAAAAGCTATCTCAATTCAAAAGATAACAGAAAATTTCAAATAAATGGAATGTGATCGCTGGACAAAAATTTTTTTTTGGGAATGATGAGTTTTGGTCGCCATACTGAACTAGGTCCTTCAACGAAAGCCAAAATCGAACTCTTTTTTTTTAATAAAGCGGTTCATCAACATTCACTATGATTTTACTTACTTTTTTAACTGGTTATTGTATTTCTCTGAAACTTTTTAGAATATCGTAAGAAACGAAACCCTTATAAGAGCACTCTTGCGTCCGTTTGTCCGTCTGTCTGTCACAGACAATTTTCTCGACAACGACGTGAAGTGTGAATTTGAAATTGAGTTCCCCTGATTTTTTTGGTTTCTAAAGCTTAATTTTTGGTTTTATTAGGGTTAGTAAGCATTGCAGATAGCAGGAAAACTGACGTGTTTTCATCTCATAGATGCTGAAAAAAAATATTTTTTGTGTCAACTTTTATAAGACAACGCTTCCTGCATCGTTTATAAAGCTCACGGTTCCATACCTGATTGCGCGAGCTCAACTTGCTCTCGACCAGTCTTTTATACCCCAGTTGATGAAAACAGAGGATTACTTAGTTTTTTATTCTGTTTGTAAAAATAGTGATGGTAGTGCAAAATGCATTATTATTTTTGTATCAGTTTTTGATCTGTTTAATGAAAAACGCCCGCTTACGATTACATGTTCCTTATTCAAGTTCACTGGTCTGTAACATTAGAATGACTGACTGGTATCGACAAATGCAACTGTACAGCAACGTTATCAGAAATAACTGGTAGTTAATCGTTACCTACTAATAGGTACCAAGATAACAACTATTATACATACAATACTTTTTGCTCCATTCCTAAGAAAACCAACATGCGGCGAAAGGTTACCCAAACTGATTTTTTTACCATATTTTATCTCCAATTTTCTTAAAGGTCCTTCCGAAATTTATAGTTTTTTCAAAGGTTGTTTCCCTAATTTTTTTTTAAAACTTTTCCTGGTGATTTAAAATCACTTTACGCTTGTCTAACAAATTTTCAATAGCTTAGAAAGTGCAATTTCTATAAAAAAAACATATTATGATAACTGGTGTAAAATTATTGTTATTGTGTCTTAAGCTCAGTAATTGACCAGAAATATCAAGTTTGTACTAAAGATCCGGATATTTTCAAGGATAAGTAGTTAAGGTTGTTAAAATATCGGAATTGAGCGCCTACCTAGGCTTAGGAAGAAATTTAGATAAGGTAGTTATCGTCTAAGCATAAAACAACTCCTATAGACTATAAATAGAGTGTGGTTTTATGCATTGGTTGGTAATTTGGTGTTATGTTTCAAATTCACCTAAATTTCTTAAAATTATCCTTCCTTGGATTGTTTCTCCCATTCTTAACATTTTCAATACATACGTGTCTCACTAACTCCGAGTTTCCTGGATCATGGAAAATTGCGAATGTGATACCTATAGCTAAACCAAAGTCCCCCGAAAGGCCAAATGACTATAGACCATAAAGCTTCTTATGTTTTCAAGGCTCTCGATAAGTTACTGTGCTCACAGGCCCTGCAACACTTAGACGCCAACTATCTCTTAACCCATTGGCAGTCAGGTTTCCGGCCTTCTCACAGCTGTGAGACTGCTCTTTTGAAAGTTACTACCGATATCCGTAAATGTCTGGATAAAAACTGGTTAACTGTCTTAACTCTATTGCACCTCTCCAAGGCTTTTGATAGCGTGCATCATGATAAGCTTTTGTCGAAACTTTGCACTCATTTCAATTTTGCTTCCTCGGCCGTACTTTCAATTTCCAGCTTACTTACTGAGAGATATCAACAAATAAGTGTCGTTGACCATCTGTTAAGCTTACTTGCATTATCTTCGGGGGTTCCGCAGGGTTCCATACTTGGCCCCCTTCTTTTCAGTTTTTATATTAACGAACTCCTTGAAAACATTAAGTATTCTAATATACATCTTTACGCTGATGATGTTCAATTATACTTCAGTCGGCCTATAGGTCCGATGGAAGATTGTGTTGATCGCATAAGCTCGAATCTACATAGAGTTGGTAGGCGGGCAGAAGACAATCTCTTACTATTAAATCCCACTAATTCACATGCAATGGCAATATATAGGCAGAGCGTAGACACAACCGACATCCCCTTATTGTTTTGAACTCTGGCAATTTGACGTATGTCAATACGGTTGAAAGCCTTGGAGATCTCCTTAACACTTCAATGAGCTGCTGTGACCAAGTCAATGGTACCGATACTAAAATTCACATGGGACTTCGACACACCAGACTTTTTTAACAGCAGGTTGTTTAGTATTCCCGCATTTAGATTCTACATGCGCCATGCGCTCGAAAGATAAATGTATCTTTTAATGACTGCACCAGATTTATATTTGGAATGAGACGTAATGACCACATCTCAACTGTTCGATATGCTTTGTCTGGTTGCTACTTAAACACGATGTTCATTCGCAAACAAATTATCTTTTTACACAAGCTACCTTCCAACAAAAAGCCATCATATTTCACTGACGAACTGACTTTCATGCATTCTTCGAGGAGTTTAAACATCTCTATTCCACGTCATAGATATTCTATCTATGAAAACTCCGACTTTGTTGAAGTTGTACGTATATGGAACATAATTCCAGCGGTTATTCAGATGACGAGCGAAGCAAGGGTTTTTAAGAGATTTATTTTTCAGTATTTGCCACTTGATGGTTGATTTTGTGGTTTTTTGGATCTAGTTTCCAGCAGTCTTGCTATGTATGTGAATGTTAGTTAGATTCTTACTTCTTCTATTTTCTGTTTGATTTTCTTCATGGCTTATAGCAATTTAATTATCTTAATTATAATTACAATTATATTAACGTTTTTTTCTTTCTCTTTCTGATTTGTACTCCAATATTGAATCTGAATTTTAAATATTAAATTTTTTATAGCTATTGTTTTGCTTTCATTTATGTAGGATATGTATATATACTTCCTCTTTAGTGTAGTACGAAAAAAGATTGTATTATCTTGTTGTACAACATCCTAATAAAATGAATTGAATTGAATTCGAGCGCATACTTTATTTGTACGATATAAAACGATAGAGTTATAGCTGCTCAGTCCAGTTGGATAACCCTAGGAAAGCTCCTTGTATAATATTTTGTTAAATATAAATGCTTACTGTTTTCAGGAACTTGACCGTAGTACATGATGGATGGGAATGGAAAGTCGAAATGATTCAACAGTAACAAATTACATTAGTTTCTATTTCTTTTGTAACAAGATCTGGAATAATACACATAGTCCAGCGGGCAACTCAATAACGATTTTACAAATTTAGCTATACTGATTGTAATATTTTGCTTTTTATCCTTTTCACTGCTGACCAATAAAAGGAACAGAAAATTAACGTCACCAAAGTAGCCATTATTCAGTTATTTAAATTAAGCTTTTTCCTTTGTCCCTTTGGCATGTTTAGATGAACTAATAAACGGCCTATTTAGATGCAAGTAGTCATCAACCCAAGAAATGAGACAACTTACATCTATGTAGATGTGTAAAATCTCAAAAAAATGCAGTTCAACTAAAACGAGCTAATGGCCGTCTAATGGAAAGCTCCACACAAACTCTCTCTCTCTTGCTGTATTATGCCTCATATATTCTTCGCAACGATAGCTTTCTTTGGTTGAAGAAAATGTTAAAGAGCTTTCAAAAAGCTTTCAGGGTTTATATGGAGTTCGCACATCTAGTTGTAAATTGTCTCAGCCAAGACTATGATAACTCGAGAGGCAACACCTGTAAGGAAAAATGAACTAAAGCACCTCGAGTTGAACTTAGAGCTTGGAGTAGACAGGACAGTAAGTATCAGTTAGTTACCTCGAATAAAAACAATCAAAAGAAAATGAATTTATTAAACAGTTTATTTCTAGAAACAGACATAATCTTCAGCCCTTAAGAGATTATCTAAGCTAGATCTATCTTCTTTTACAAGAACAAAGCAAATGAGGAACGTAAGCAGCCCTACCCCCTTTGATGAGCGGCTCCTAATATTCAAAGAAGCTAATTATCTCACGATAACTGTCAACGACAAGCTCAATTGAAATAAGACAGCCCAGAAGAGTACACCAACGTTGACGAACTGTACACAACTGGCTGGCACAAAATGGGACCTTAAGCCAAATGTAATGATTTAGCTTTACAAGCAGTAATCAGACCTATGATCACCTATGCTGCAGCACCATGGTGGAACAAATGTAGACAAAAGACAACCTTCAGGAAGCTAAATAAGCTTCAAATGATTGCTTGCCTAAGTGTAACTGGCGCAATGTGTACAACATATACCAGCGCACTACAACCATTATTTACCGGGACTCAGTAACGTTGGTGAAAATCAGGCTGGGTTAATGACGTACATAGCACTGGATATATGAAGTGAATTGGACTCTACGCACTATAATAAAAGGAATGAAAGCAAGTCCAATACTGGGCATGATATCAGACGCAAGTGTATTTAAATTCAACCTCCGTCAGCTATTCGAGATAAAGATACCAAATAGGAAGCAAATAGGAAACTAATCTCAAAAACGAGGTAGTAATCAGGTACACCGACGACAGTTTGAAAACCGAGAAAGGAGTAGGAGCAGGAAAATATGGTGTTAAACCAAAAAACCAAAAGCTAACATTTATCAGAGCCAATATGAAAATATGCCTCAATTTTCCAGGTAGAAATATATGCCATCACCAGATGTGCATACGAAAACCTCAGTCGCTAATACAACACCATCAAAATTTACGTCAATTAAGTTGGGACCGCCATTTCATGGTAGAAAAGATTTGAATACGTCAAAATTTAGGGCTCAATTGGGGCTAATTTAATGCCACTTCCACGAATTTAATGCTCTAGTACTTTTCAAAAAATCCATGGATAATCCAACTTTATTAAATTTTAAGACCATCACTACTGAGAATAGGTTAAGTAGAATTTTCACAAATGTGTGCACTGCATAATATTCTAGAGCTCAATTGGGGCTAATTTATTACCACTTCCCCGACTTTTAAGCTCTAGTACTTTTTAAAAAAATCAATGGATAATTTAAATTTATTAAAAGTTAGGATCACCACTACTGAGAATAGTTTAAGTAGCATTATCCATGGATTTTTTAAAAAGTACAGGGTGGGCCAAAAGTCACCATGGGGTTTAAAAAATTAATAACTTTTTCGTTTATATATTTTTTTTATTTTTTTTTTTTAGATTATATAAATAACATCTGGAGAATAAATAATGGAGAGATTCACAACTGAACAAAGAACCAGAATAATACAGGGTGGGCCAAAAGTCACCATGGGGTTTAAAAATGCTCTTTGCGTTAAAATAATTGATCGCTGATTTAAGTAATAAAATTCTATTATTCTGGTTCTTTGTTCAGTTGTGAATCTCTCCATTATTTATTCTCCAGATGTTATTTATATAATCTAAAAAAAAAAAAAAATAATATATAAGCGAAAAAGTTATTAAATTTTTAAACCCCATGGTGACTTTTGGCCCCCATGGTGACTTTTGGCCCCCATGGTGACTTTTGGCCCACCCTGTACTAGAGCTTTAAATTCGGGGAAGTGGCATTAAATTAGTTCTAATTGAGCCCTAAAATATTAAGCAGTGCACACAATTGGAACAATGCTATTTAACCTATTCTCAGTAGTGGTGGTCCTAACTTTTAATAAAGTTGAATTATCCATGGAATTTTTTGAAAAATAAGAGATCATTAAATTCGTGGAAGTGGCATTAAATTAGCCCTAATTGAGCCTTAAATTTTGACATTTTCAAAACTTGTCTACCATGAAATGGTGGTCCCAACTTAATTGACACTCAAAATTTATACAGTTAATCAAGCGGCACTTCAAACCATCTCATCACCTGAGGTAAAATTGAAGTTAATGTGGGAATAAATCAAACAATTACCGATCTTTGGTACAAAGAACCACTCAACACTTCAATGGATGCTAGGATTCTCGAGAATTGATGGGAATGACAAAGCGGATATACTGCCATAGAAGAAAGCTTCCATTAGGCCATATGCGAACCACTTTTTGATATACCCTATAATATTGTGCAACTTACCGTACGTAATTGAAGCCACAAGTCCCCACAATCAAAAGTACCAGAGATGGCTATCAAATGATATGCTCTAGACAAATAAGAAGATTTATGAAAGGACCTTACCAAAGGAGTCTGGACTGCCCTCCTAAAATTTTAAATCTTAAATCTTGAGCTAGATCTCGTTAATACTTCCTTCAATTAATGACGATTGACTGGAAGAAGTTTTATCATTATATCGTTTCTATGCAACACTTTGTAGCACTTAGCGGACTACATTTAGGAATTTAACTGTCGATGATGATAACTGATGTACCATAAGGATGAAATGAAATACATTTACGATAATTTTATCTAGATCCAATAAATTTAACTATCTTAAATACTGCTATTGGTGAACAATGATGGAAATCGAACCTAATTCTACCGTAGCCAAATCATTCAAACCAGAGCACCTATGTTGCCATATTTCAATTTCTTCAGCTCAATTTACGTGAATTTTTTGCATTTTTTATTTTTTTTTAGTCGAACAATAACAAGCCTTAAATAACCCGGACGCACATCCTACATAGATTGAAGCCAGCATTTCGCTCATTATTATAAGTCAACACAATAAAAGCGCATACAACGAAATTACGCCCGCTAAGTAAAGCACTTCAGAAAATGCCATCTTTCAAGAAAAAACCACCGCCAACGATAGAAGCAACCAAACAACGAGAGTCGACAGAGGATAGTGCCGGAGCGAGCTGTTTATAGCAAAGAATAAAGGAATTTCATCTCCAGGGTACCCGGGAAAGGAGATTAAAATTCATCAGGATAATAAAGTAAGAATGCTAATGAAAATCTCGCCCCAGTGTGTTTGTGTATTGTTCGCCTCTTTTATCATGGCTGTCTCACTGGGCTACACAGGAAATTGGATGCTATACTTATGGATATATGTTTGTATGTATGCATGTATGTATATTCGCCTGTACTTTCTATACCCGCACTAAGTACATACGTTCGTGGGATGTGAAAGTCCTGGGCCCTTAAGAGCTCAAAACTTTTACGTTGCATGCGGGCCGAAGATATAAAATAAACAATACTTGGGCAGACTCAAACCAATTTTCTATCGTCCTCGCCCACATTACAACCGATGGCGATGCGATGGGTTCGTCGAGATATTTAAATTTATGATCCAAAGAATTTTAGCGAAAGGAATCACTTTCGTCCTGGAATTTGCTGATAAATAAAACAGTGTTTAGGATTCTCCATTGAAAAGAGCCTGATTTTAAAATTATTGCTTAAGACTTCATCAAAATTTGCGAATTGTTGAATATTATTTGTTGGTGCGTATATTTTGCGTATATTTGTAAAATTGTGTGAAATTTTGCATGAGAACTAAATCTGAAAGATGTTCAACCAATTCATTCCGGAGACCAGCAAGTTTAGCCTTCATCAAAACGCTGTTGTCGTGGTTATACAGATAATTCATTTTTTCGTTACACCCACAATTTTTTTTTTTGAATTAAGTTCAGTTTTTTATATTACAAGCTGCGTTTATTATCAGGACTGTGCTCACAAAATATAATGAAATCTTGACAGTTTTTATTCGAAAGATGAATACAATGAATGCAAGATAATATAATATCATGAATAGTTCTGCTACCACATCATAGATGTCACTCCGAGGACTTTTCAAATTATTAGAGATGAGATATGATATGGTTGAGATTTACTTGTAGCATAGCATAGTTTAAGCTTTTTATGTTTATAATAATATTTGAAATCTTTAAGCTATATTGTGGCCGTTGCTAATGGTGGACTTATTAATGAAAGGACATCAACAAGATGGTCACTAGTTTCTGATAGGTCTACTTATACCTAATGTCTTTCAATACACTTGGTATAATGAAAACGCATACAAAATTTATATGGCTGGGTGGTCCATTTCGGAATGGATCATAACATTTTAATTGATGTATACGTCGAGTGATTCATATTTTTTCGTATCTGAAGTGTTGAGGAAGTCGATCAAATGTATACAAAACTGCTATTATAAAAACATTTGTTTTCGATACGCTCTAAAATATATTATTTACCATTCCAGAATGCACTACCCATTTGACAATCTGTATACCCTACTCTAGTATGCCATGCGACATCTAGTTCTTATGCCATATATGCTATAACTCTTAAAGACCTTCTGAACCTCCTGCCGGATTATACCCTTTCTATGTCGCCCACTTTTACGAAGCATAAAATATTCCAGAAGAAATATCACTTATTGATGGAATCGGCTCATAGATTAGTCTGCTGGTCAGAGTAAGACGACTCGAATCATTGATGGGTCCCTCGGAAAAAATATTTGTTCAAGGTTAAAATAAATTTTGTGGTGGTCCTAGATTATGTATAGATTTCTTGGTTTGCACAGTATCCACGAAATAACAGAAGTGCAGCATGCGAACTTTAAAGTGGACCATGAGAGATAAATCAGAACATAGAGAAGCACTTATAATGGCATATTTGGTAATTAGGATCCATTTTGCCCAACTTTGGCAGACTGATTTTATACCTTTTTCGGTAAGAACCTGAAATAAATGCATGAATGAGTTTTGCATAAATACTTATGTAGGTCTGCATTACTTAAAGATCCAGTTCTGGCAATAATTGAAGCCATCATGGGTTTGTTGATTGAATTCTAGAACAAATCGTTATCATCACCATTAAAGCTTACTTTTGGAAGGATGGCCTTTGTCAAATGCAGAATTTCCATATTCGGGAAGAAGCTAATATTCAGGTCATAATCAAGCGAACATTTCACCCAAAAAATCTACTATTTAATATGGTTTTTAGGCTGGTCAACACTTCACCTATTTTTTTTTTTCAAAATTAAGAAAATATGGTTGTGACTGCTAATAATGACCGTTACTGTTTAATGATTTCATATTTCTGTTCACATAAATTGCAGGTCAGGTCGTATGAAGCTAAACGTGGCATTCAATCCATGCGCTAGATATATATTTTTGGCCTCAGGTAATATGATCACGTTTCAACTGTAACTAAGCAAAATTTTGGATGTAACCTGGATCACTACTTGGACTACCTACTTATGCGTTATGATGCATAATATAACCACTAATAATTCTGCCTAATTCCTTAAGGAATTTCTCTCATCACAACGTATGCTATTATTACGGGTTCCTTTCCATATTTTTTCCTATATATTTCTCGCACTTTTTTCATCTAAAAAGTCAAAGTCTGGAACAATCTCCCTGTTCATGTTCGGGCAATTTGGAGTCTGCGGAGTTTCTGGATGGAGGCCTTAAATTATTTGTATTTGTATTTTATTCTACTCTTATTATTATTTATTTAATGAAAGTTCTACACAATTAAGTCTTCACTTCAACTTATGTGTACGTGGATGTGCACAGAAAGAAATAATTAACGAATATGCTAATTTCTAATTTAGTTTAAAGTAGATACAGTTTAGTTATAGGAATAAATTCCAAAAATATAAGAAAATATTTCGCCGGAATCTGTTCTGTCAAATGGGAGATCATTCCACAGCCTGATGGTCCCGACAAAAAATTGCCGTCCTGTAGTAGTAGTTCCCACATGAGGCAACAGCAAGGTTAGCGTATGCTTAGACCAAGAAAAGCTGATTTTTTCACATAACTATTCAGATTTACGGGAGCAAATCAAATTAAAGCGGAATAGAACCGCTCGATACTTGAGATATGAGTGTAGACCACATCCAAATACATTTTTAACATATGATGATACGTGATCATATATCGTCTCAGGTTGTATGCATATCTGACAGCAAAATTGAATGCAACAGTCAATTTCCTCATTGATACAGAGTCAACCTAGTAATAGCCGTAGGTAAGAATCGGTCATACTAAACTTTTAACGATTTTTAATCTTGTAGACAAAGGTAAAAATTAGTCGAGGCAGGTAGCTTGCGAAGAGCGCCATAGACTTTAGACACAAGGCGATTTATGTGGTCGCACCATGAAAGTGTACTATTTAAAATTATACCCAGATTGTTGACAGAATTTTTAAATTTTATAACATTATTATGGAGGAAGATCTGCGGGCAGTAGGATGTATCCAGATCCAGCTCGTTCTTATAAATGACAATTGCGTTCAAGGCCCAGCGATAAATGGAAGAGATATCATTAATTTTGCATACACTATCTTCCATTAGACCGAGGGGTGAGGACAAATATATTTGGACATCATCCAGGTACATATGATATTTGCTATAGTTAATAGTAGTTGGAAGATCACTTATGAAGAGTGTGAATAATAATGAACCTAGGATTGAATCCTGCGTAATACCACAAGTGATGCCGATGCTGCTGGTGAGTTGATTGCTACAGAAATCTTTCTGATATCTGGTGCTAACATAGGAGGCGATGGGCTTACAAGCCATACCAGAAAATCCGTATAACGATGATAGTTTCTCCACCATTTGCCCTTAATCAATGCTATCACAAGCTTTCGAAAAGTCTAAGATTACCAGAATTGTTAGCATATCTGAATCGATGGTAGATCATATGTCATCAGATATTTTCAAAATAGCAGTGGCACAGCTGAGTTTTGGCCTGAAGCCGAAAGAAAATTATTACGCACAATAAATTCACACATTTGGTGGTACGTTATTTTTTCCAGTATTTTAGATAAATCCGGCAAAATGGCTATCGGTCGGTAGTCTGTCAGGCTAGGATTAGCTTTCTTAGGGATAGGTATAATTTTTGCAATTTTCCAATTATTGGGAAATTCGGACCTGAAAAGAGTGGCGTTGATGATGTATGTTAACGCTGGTAGACAAATAGGAAGAAGTTCCGATCCACGGTGATATCTGAGAGTTGGCGCTGCAGTGATGGATGATTTGCAAAAAAATGATTCAGCTTGTCCCCGTCCTTGCAGACTCCAGGGGACCTCAAACTGCCATATTACTCAAGCTACGCAGGAAGATTCGAATTCAGTTTAGTGCCAAAATATGAGTTCTTTGAATTCCATATTCCTGCGGTGACTCGATCGCGCAACGTTTTAAATTCGGTCGGTAGTTCAGCAAATAATAGCGTTTCTACCTAGCAAAGGCCACATTCTGGCGCTTAATGAGATTGCGAATTCTTGGAGTGAACCAAGAGCAGCTGGAATCGATCACTCGACATCTTTTAATGCGAATATACTTTTCAAAGAGGTGATTAATGAGAGATTCGAGTTGATCTACCCATTCATCAATCGATGACACAGTGAAAATACTGTGCCGATTTAGTTCAGAAGCCTCAGGAAACAGATCACTGTTTGTTTGTTTCTCTAACACTATTTTATTTTCTAAATTACTTCGCATTAATTTTGGTTAACTTATGTATTAGGGTATGTATGTACATATTAATGAGTCATATGTTTCAATTGAGCAAATTAATAAAGCAAACTTATTTAGTTATTTATTTATTTATCTACTCAAACCTTAGTGAGATCGAAGCTCATTGATAGGAATACTTCAATAAATGCAGTAAAAGCTATCAAAGTTATCAAGGCCCAAAATCATCATGTTTTTGGTAAGATATGGCCTGGTTTATGCGCCAGAGTTATCGAAAAAAATATTGTATTTCATGTAAAATGCTATCGAATGTACTTGGAACTAAAATATTGGGCCGCAGATTATTTCAATTCAAAGTGTTATTACTTTTATTGAAAATCATTTTTTTTTAATTTATTAGGCCATAGTACAATAAGATATAATAATCTTTCCGTTTCTTGGTACGCGTATTTAGATATAGATGGAATCAAGCCCAATAAATTCTCCTAAGACCTATCCGCAAATGACTTATTTTTATTTCTGCAACTTTAAAATTTAGATTTTTTTTTATGATTCTTGTTTTCTTCTAGGATCATGCACAAACAATTATAGTCCTCAGTATTTGAAGAAATTTGTCATCTAAAATTACAAAAAAAAATCTGCTCACAAATTTGCGAAATTTATTTAGAGATTCTGAAATTCGGGTAACGTTTGTCAACTCGTAATTTTCTCTTCTTTTTTAACTGTTTTTTTTTTATTTGCCAGAACCATAAAATAAAATTTAACTTGTTCCTATATATTTGTATGAATAAACACATTAGTTGATCCATTGGTCAAAGCCTTAAAATTGTGAGCGAAGAAATAAAAGTGTATTCACCTAACCTAGCAAAAAAAAAAGCTACGATAATATTTATATAATTACTCATAATTTCTCAATTTCTAAAGGTCCTTTGGTACAGTGAAATCAGTCAAGTGGGTTTCTTCAGTATACGTAAAAAATCGAGTTATTTTTTGTATAGCAACCCTTCGAAGGTATTAGTTCGAAAATAGATAATTCAAACTGATATCTAAAAAATTTATAAAAGGACGGTGTACAAAATTTCAATTCCGTAAGCCAACACTCTCTGATTCTCCGTTCCTAGGACCGGAACCCACCGTAGGCGTTGCCACCTTGGGTATCGAATCTCTCATCAAAGCGGATGTTCTTAGGAGTCACCAACTGTAAAGGGAGAGCCTGAGTATCTACATGCGGGTGCACAGAGCTTTTTGCTGATGTACCGAATAGGAATTTCTCTGTTTTTCTCTTAGGGCTCGGAAGGAAGCAATGTAGAACTGTGGTTGGCATCATCCCCGGCTGCAGCTCGCGTCATGCTAATCTAACAAGGATGGTATTTGCTGCCAGCCCTGAGAGTCTATCCTGCCTGGAAGCAGAACCTGGGGCAACCGAACACTTTCAGTGTACTTGTCCGGCTGAAGTAACCCCCTAAGGAAGTCACAGAAAATATATCAGTTGACTGTGGACTGCTAAATTACTTAAGGCCATACTATTCCCCGTATATTTATACAAGATGGAGCTTATTGCTGACCCTACATATAGAAGACTAAGGCGACAGGAAGGTTTTGGTAATACTGTTTCTCGCAGGATAATAGGTCGCTCTGCCCTGCCCTTCGTGTTTGAGATCTCCCTGCCTTTCTAATAAAACAAACAAACAAAAATGTAGCACGATCTCAAGTTTTTTTAAAGACAGACAGACAGATTTGTAGGATAGATGAACAATACCAATCCTACTATACCCTTAGACTACATCTAGGGTATAAAAATGAGTTGCCCAATGTTACCCTTATTTAACTTTATACAGAATAGGGATTGGATGGAAAGCATGGGAAAGGGTAGACACGCTTTTCTATAAAGCAAATCCCGAAGAACTTAATTATTTTAAGCTTTGACAAAAGTACATTGGTGTTCTTCATGAAAACGCCTGCGATTTGTGTATTAACTATAACAATTTATAATGTTTTGTTACATGTACATATATTACCTCATCCCAATCTGTCTTCATACGCACCATAAAGGTTTGGTCAAAAGTACAACTAAAATCTCTGTGATAATGCAAATTGTCACATAAACTTTCACTTGAGTTTCAGGTTCAGACATCTTACACAAAAAAAAACACACGTCCTAAAAGGTTCGTTATTCTCCTGCAAATAGTGACAAGCTAATTCATTAAATTGCTATCCGTTAAGTAAATTGGGATCTTTCTGGCACCAGTGAAAGATACTTCTTTAGTCTCGGTAACCCTAGAAGGGCGAAATTAATCAGACTAATAACTATGAAAAGTTTCTTAATGAAAAGATTTATGCCCGCGCTGAACACAAGTGAACAGCATTGGGCTGGAAAGCAGCAACAAAATTCCATGAAAGAAAAGAAACAAGAAAAATTAAAAACACAAACAGGGGTGATCACAAGTCCGAAAAATGGGAGATGGTTTGTTATTTTTTGGCCTCATCTAATCAGCAAGTCAAGAAGTTTAACCCTCGTGGCAAGTGCCATGACCGAGAAGCTGTGAAGTGAACAGTTCCTCTACAAGGACGCCTGAGAATAGCATACGGAATTCGAGAAATATTAATTAAAAAAATTATTGAAATAATTAACAAAAAGGGATTCCACTTCATTATGTCCGGTCTCCAGAGACTCATATTGTTCTAACAAGATGCTGGCGTAGGATGGAGGGTGGTCTTTTGTTAAGACGAAAACCCTGGAATGTGAAAAAAATTGATCTCAACCCTCAAAATTGTAAGTCTTGGTCGCCTTGGTGCCGCACAATTTTCGGGTAACCCTCAGAAAGTCAGAGAAAGGTAGTGTGGTTCAGCTGAGAAGATAGTAAGGATACAACCCAAACCTTGCCATAAGGTGTTCATTAAGACGATGGTTAATTGGGCCAAAAAACGCTTTTGGCTTTAAACAGCTCCCTCGGTGTTCGCAATTAAAAGCATGGAACCTCTTCCTCCAACCACTAGGTACTTGGTGTGTGTATGTGTGTGTGTATGCGTCTTGAAATCTTATTCCGTCTCCGCGCCGTTTTACTCATCGTCTTAACCTGAAATCGTATCAACTTACCCTAGTTACCGGTGTTTCACCTATAAAGGGAGTTGTCATATTGAGGTGTTGGAGGAATGTGTCTTCCTTTCCCCCAAAATACAAGTTCGCCTTCAATACTCATCTCAAAGTTCGGAAGTTAGTAGCAGCAGTGGCGTCACCCGGTGAACTTTGACTTGTATTTGGTGTTATGGTTCTTAGGAAATGAGGGGTTGGTTATTCAATTATACCGAGATGGTAGACCCTTGTGGGGGTGTTCGATAATAGCAGCATACCGTGTCGGTCGAAGGAAATTCAGTTTTCTAGAGAACGACGAATAAAAAAAAAGTAAAATAATAAAATAATCAGGGAGCCAGAGGAAAAAAATGTGAAAAGAAATTTTCTCCGTTTCGAACATGATTTTTGTCACTTGGTTACAATAATGACGACGATATACTCAGAATTCGAGAGGGTATCCCTCTTGCCTACCCCCTGTAAGAAAACAGCTCGTAAAAGCAGAGCAACACAGTCAAATCACTTACCAGTTGCCTAGGGGTTGGAATTTTTAATTAGGGATTTGACTGCTTGCTTGTTTGCCAATTTTGGGAGGGAAGATGCTTTCTGGTTTTCTGGGTTTTTGTCGGAACAAGACGATTGCAAATTCACACAAATGCCTTGTTGCTGCGGGCTTTGTGCGAATTTAAAAATATTAAATATCCTGTCTGTGAGTTTTTTTTCTTTTCTTTTTTTAAGGATTTTATAGTTTAGGACAACAGTCTTGCTTTACTGGTCTATAAGGTTAAATTTTATTTTTATTAAAAATTGTATTAGGAAATGAATTAAAGTCTCGTCAGAAAGAATTTCTCTCATAAGAAATGTTCAAATCGGGTAGAAAAATGGTTACTGAGATGTCATCCCTGTTATCAAACAAATAATTGGATTTGGACAGACGTACATATATTTATTATAAGGTTCGACATATTTATCCTAATCGTCGTCGATTTTTATCGTGCCGTACGTTATGAATAGTTTAGGGAATAATGGCTGCCTTTGTTTGTGTTTGTCTACATAATGTTTTGCTTAAACTAACGGCGGAAGCTTATATTCAAAGCGGATAAAATGGATGATGAATATTGTGAAAATACAATCATTCACAAAATTATTTGTGCACAGTAGTTCCGAGACTGTTGCTGTACAGGCATCTGTAATTTATAACGGATATATGTTTCCTAAAAAATAACAAAAAAAAACTGATCCATGTTTGTAAAGCTTCTATTTACATGATTCAGTTAAAAAAATTAAAAAAATTTATCATTCAACAAGTAAATAGAACAAAAAGTTTTTTTCACAAAATTATTTGTGCACACATAAAAAAACATTTTTGCAGCGTTGTAACAATGGTAATGTTATACAGGGTGGGCGGTATGTGGTGTTACACTTGAGTGCAAAGAATTGTAAGGGTGGAGGGAGGAAAATCCTAACGGTTTCCGAGATAACGGGACTTACAAAATATGTGTGTATGTTTTTATAAATTACCCTGTAACTTCTGAACGTAGCAACCTATGATGATGGCCTAAGATTTGTTAGATTGACAATCGTTGGTTCTTTCTAATGGTCTATAAGCTTTTCCCCTCCTCCTCTCCGTTTTGAAGTTATGGCTCAACAAAACTAAATTTTCGGACAATTCGGTGTTCTTTTATTGAACTACTATTATTATCAATAAGCACGTCATCATCAAAAACTTTTCATATCAGATTCAAAAACGAAAAGCTTCGCTTCAAAATGTACCCAAAATGTAACCCTTTTTACGTTTTCTGCACTTTTCCTTAACCTTAGTAACCTTATTAAATAAAGCACAATTCCAGAGTCGCATATTTCACCAGATGAAGCGAAGTGTTTTTTTTTCTTTTTTTTTTTTTAACGACTCATAGATTAACCTGATTTCAGGAATTGAATATCCAGGCCACCGCAATCGAACCGGCGGCTGACAAATCTGATTGCAACAACTGCATTTCCTGACCACCTCAAGCGAACCGGCGTGGTGTTCTGACACGGAATCAGGGCAGGTCTGCAGACAGCACAAACGTTATCACTAATCCGGTCACAGCCGTCAAGTTGACATAGGGTCGGCTTGCTCCCAGATCTGCAACTTTCTTATCCGAAAAGCATCTGTTAGGGAGAATCTGGACTGAAGGAGCGAAGTTCTCATTTTTTTCGGCGTCGCTGCAGATTCTCTTCGTAGAGCAAGAGCAAGTTGGTTACCAGTATCTATCAAGCCATAGACGCCATTTCATGCTCCATAACTCAGATTCTCAAGATAGAACAATGCCTGCTGCAAAAGTCAATCAAACTATTGCAGCTGCCTGTATCAAGAGTTTGTCCCCCACCAAAACACGGTTTATATCGAAATTTGGCATCCCGCTAAACCTCTGCCTATATCAAGACCTGGCATCACGCTAAAGCTCGGCGTGCATACCCGTAAGACACAACATATATTCAGATTTGACATACCGCTAAGACTCTTGCCTATATCAAGACTTGGCAAACATCCAAAACGACTCAGCGTATATAAAAAATTTACGTAACGCCAAACAGTTTCGATTGGTATTTGTGTATTGAATTGGAGTGGCAGATGTCCTTATTTAGCAAAACATTTGAAACACTACAATGGGCGTGTTCACTGCCACCGAAATAGTGACTTTTTGTCGACTACTAGTCACTACCGAGCGTTCACTGCGCCAATTTTGACAGTAAACGACTACGCTTGACTACGACTATCGTTCACTCCGCACTTTGAATGTACCAAATAGTCGACAACATTCGACTACGGTCAGGAGGATAATCGATTGTAGTCGTTTTAAATCATTTGACAGAACTACACTACGCAACGACTACGCTACGCAAAGTGGCAGTGATCGCACTCAATGAAACTTGTAAGATTGCGGTGATGCGTTTCGAAATTCACGTCTTATAACCACTGACATATATAGCATGGACTGCCCGATTTTCTATTTCATGTGGATCAACTTTTGATGGCAGGGGTGTGACAGTTGTCTTAATTTGAAGTTTTATTTTCGCTTTAATATATTTAAAGTTCAACAAATTACAGATGCATTCGAAATTATTTTTATTCTTCGAAGCTTACAACATCAAAAATTCTTTGAACTTAATTTTTAAAGAAATAAAATTAAGCGATTTTTGTCTGCATGGCCCTAAAAGTAGGTATGGCGGGCAGAGAAAAGATTACAATTAGTGAAGTGAGCTATCCAGAAACAACTGTACACGAGTAGTATACTGCATTGCACTCGGTAAGTCGAAATTGAATATGTATACAAAAACTATATTTGAGCAGACAACAAATTCCCGATTGAATAAAATTAATGTACAAACGTTTTTTTTTTCTTTTTTTTTAATACGGTTGGAATTTCAAACAATACAAAACAAAGTGCAGCTGCTATGCCAATTTGCCATGCGTCTCTGAATGCCGTTCTTTGGTGCCTTGCGTAGCCCACGGCTATATAAATAAGAATCAGACTTGACTCGTTCTCTTTTTCAGTTTGGCGTGCAGTGATCAAGGTAGTAATCTATTTCCTAGTGTTATTTCCAAGTGTTCTACATTTTATTAACAAATCAAATACTTTATTTAATTGACAGTTAAAATAAATATTTTGAGTCTGGGTATCAACTAGATTAAAAATTTTATTTTGAATAGTGATTAAATTAAAGAATATTTTTGAGGGTATCGACCGAATAAAGAAATTACTAACATAAAGCACTTTATTGCGGGTATCGATTGTAATAAAGATTCTTATTGCGGGTATCGACCGAATAAGAAATTACTAACATGAAACACTTTATTGCGGATATCGACTGTAATAAAGATTCCCAATGCGGGTATCGACCGAATAAGAAATTACTAACATAAAGCACTTTTTTGCGGGTATCGACTGTAATAAAGATTCTTATTGCGGGTATCGACCGAATAAGAAATTATTAACATGAAACACTTTATTGCGGATATCGACTGTAATAAAGATTCCCAATGCGGGTATCGACCGAATAAGAAATGACTAACATAAAACACTTTATTGCGGGTATCGTTTGTAAAAAAGATTGTTTTTGCAAATATCGACCAAATAAGAAAATTATTAACACAAAGTTTTATTCTGGGTATCGACTGTAATAAAGAATAGTTCAATTCCAAGCCTAAACAAAATAGAGAACCTATTTAATCAAGTGCCTAATACTGAGCTGGTGAGTACATTGCCAGGAACATCTACATGTTCTAACACAAATTTGATTTGATTTTAATTGTTATTTTACATTTATTCAAAATTGTATTTCGCTTTATAAATCATTGTATATATGTCAGTGCTAATAACACCTTACTGAAGATAGAAAGACTTATCCAGTAGGCTTTTGCTTGTGTCAAAATAAGAAAGAAAAAATAAAATATATATGAAAGAAAAAGAAATCAACTTGAACAAATAAAAAAAAACAATCCCTACCAACTCGAAGAATCTCTTTATTTATATTTTTTATATTTTGCTTTGCTTAATACCACATAACCGTTCCTTAACAGCGTTTCGGACTCTAGCTCAGGCAAACTGTAATAGGGACAGCCTGATCGCAGAGTCCTGAGAACCGCGACACCAGAAAATAGCTGAAGAGTATTAGCACAGTTGTTCCAGAGTTTCCACTGATTGGGATTCTAGGCCAGCCGTCATAAGGATAGCCTGACTTAAGAGGGTGACTCCTAGTTGTTCGACAGGTCCTACATTAGCGCTTTAAAGTTACCAGATGCCGGATCGTTCCAACCATTAAGCACAAAAGATAGCCTCAATTTATTTGTGCTTTCAAGTACGGAAGATAGCCCCAATTCTCTTAGGATTTCAAGTACAGAAGACATCTGCAAATCACTTGAGCTTTCAAACACAGAAGCCCTCCTCAGTTGAGATTTTCAACCACTACATCGCTCATCACAGCACAAATAACCGGCTCGCGGCAAATACTTAGCCATCGCTAAAAGACCATCAACCATCAAATAAGTAAAACAGCTAGGATCAGTTTAATTGAAAGACCAATCCGCGTGTATTCTTGCATACATTTTTAGGACGTGGATTAGGTGAGATCAACTGTGTATTGACAAGTACAAAAGCTAGAATTGGTCTAAGACCAATTCTTATGATACCCTAGATGAATGCCGGTATAAAATTTCGTATGGTCACCGATCTATGCAAGTTAAATTTTTAAGTGGTTTTCCGCATATATTTCGAGAGCGATTCGTCAGAGAAAGGGATTATAACCAATTTATTAGGATTTCGTGTCCTGAAGAAGATTTTAGTACAATGAAAATGTCTTGGACTGATCGTTTTCACAGTATACGTAAAAAACCTACATTTTTATATGGCAACACCAAGAACACCCAATTTCCGTTTTTGAAATTTTATTTGTTATTACTATAAAAACACCATGTACTAAATTTCAGCTCTCTATGTCGATGCGTTATCAGGCAGTGTTCAAATATATAGTGGAAAACGAAATTTATGTCTGGCAATCCCACGAAGGAGTTGCCCGATTTGTCTCATTTCAGAACATAATTTTACTTTTTTTTTTAAGTGCGTGCACAAAATTTCAGCTCTCTAAGTATACGCGTTCTCGAGTTATCGTGCGCACAGACAGACAGACAGACGGACGGACGGACATGCAAAAATCAGAATAACTTTTAATATTACGCGTGGATGTAAAATCCATTTTGCTCTACCATCATTATTTCGAGGCGTTACAAATGGAATGATAAACTTAGTATAAATTTCATCTAGGGTATAAAAATGGTGGAAATAATTTCGAACAATTTCTATGATATTAATGCATTTTTAATTATTACTTTGAAATTGATGTTTCTTTTTAGATTTAAGCTCAAATTCACTTTAATTCTGTGAATAAAAAAATTCAATTAACTTTCTTTCTGCCTTATTAGCCACTTTTTATCATAAGCTTTTAGTACTGTATATCAAAGAATTAGCAAAAGAAAATAAACCTAGTATGATAAAAAGGTATCTGGATTACATAAGTATATCATACCCTGGCAATAATTTATTGGAACATTTAACTATGGTTAAAGCTGAGAATATTTATTTGGAATTTCCACAGAAATCATTGAAAGTATTATATAAGTTAGATATAAATCAAAACTCAAAACATTTCCCATTCTGTGTCTCTATAGCTGCTCATACTCCCAAAATCATTAGGATAAAATTCACTCATGCATACTGTACACTTACAACCATATACATCATATTCCACCTAGAAAGTAAAAATTTAGCATTCACATAAATTTGCTTATTTTCATATCCTTTGATGGTCATATCAAACTCCTAGCATTTATTTTTAATATCCCCATCCAGTTAGAGCCCGGGAAAGGAATTTTTCTGAGTTTTAATTATTCAAAACTCGTCCTTTGGCTGTATGGAGCGAGCGAAACTGTGCTTTGCTTTTTCTAAAAGACCTGATCTCAGAACTCTCATAATATAAATTTTTCCGCCCGTCTCAACCCTCCTATGTATGTATGGATATACATTTATATATAAGTATATATATATATTTAAGAGTTTCCTTTAGAAACCTTGCTGATTGTAAATATTTAATAGCCTTATCCATCCATATACGCCATACGTTGAAAAAAGATGTTGTTGGTTATAGACGTAAGGATTCGGATAGGTCGAGGAAAGAGGAGCTCGCCTGTTTCCCGGAAAGTGAACCCGTCTCTTGCAGGTATTCACCTTTTAGTACCCTACCGTATATAATTATTAATTAAAACGCCTTTTATTTTATACTTGATACCTTGGAAAATTTAATTTAAAAGGGGTTTTCATATAGAAAGTTATTTTCAGATTTTTCCTTTTTTGTTTTAGATTTGATTAAGAGCACACTTAAACACCTAAAAAGTGGAGAAAAAATATAATTATAAAATGATGCTTCAAGTATTTTAAATATTTTACTTTTATGACGTCAGGGGGAGTAATTTCTTGAAGCTCAGCGATGACCACATATTTAAATAAAATCTTTGTAGTTAGAAAGTTAAAAGAGTGTTATAAATACAAAGACTACGAAATTTAAGGTTGCGGCTGTACCTAGTACAAAAGAGCCCGGCGATGCTACAATTCTTTTAAAATAACGGAACGAATGCTATTCTAAAAAAAAACAACAAAAAAACGCAAATTATTATTATAAATTTAAAGTAATATAAAATATAATACTGTTGTGACTCAGGTGTCCAATGAATCACAACCATAATATCAACACATAAATATATTGTCCTACATAATATTATTTATGTATCATATTCTGATCCTGAACACTAAAAATATTTTGATTTAATTTAAATTTAGGTAAAATGCACTTTATCACATTATAATAAAATGCAATTAAGCATAAATGGCATTTTATTATCAAACACACATTCCAATCCTACGATATGCATACTCACTTATAAGGCTTTAATTCCTTCATATTGCATGTACATACATACAATTATTCTTGCCGTCTTAAAATGAATATTTTAAGACAACGATAACAGGCATATCAGATTACAGTTTCTTGCTGCGATTGTACTGCATCAAAACTTTTCGCATTTTCTCACATATGGTTTTTCAAAGTCATGAGAAAGCAATAAAGAATGTAAAAAGGCTTTTGAAAACTATCATGGGTATCTCGAAAAAAGTTCTCAAAAAAACGAAGGTGGTGTACTTGCTGTTATAACTGGTATCAGAGATGGGCAATACTTCAGTCAAAAAACACTTAAGTACTACTTAAAGTGCATTCTCGGTACTTATTACTCAAAACTTTTGAAATGCCCTACTTAGTACTTGAACATAAGTTCTTGCTTTTATGTACTTGTACATAAGACTTAGTTTTGTACTTAACTACCAAGATTTTTACTTAAGTATTTCTGAGTCTATTAAGTACATACCTACAAATATCTAACTCTTCGTAGAAAAGTAAACACAATCTCTAGCGCAACTCATTTTTTGTTGAGTTTTAAAGCACGCAAAGAACAGTCAAAGCATGGGCCACACTCACGCGTCAAGGCAGAATCTTAGACAAACTAATAACATACAAACAAGACTGGGCAAGTACAACAAAAACTAGTAACGTCTCGCTCGAATATAAAATCGACGGTACCTCGACTTGATAACATAACCAAGGGTAAGCAAGCAATGCCTCGCTCCAATATAAAATCAACTATGTCTCGACCGGGTGCTGGATTCCGCAACTATGAGTTTTCGCGTGTACACAAAATTTTGTGTACGCCACCTTGGTCCGATTCCGCAAAAGTGGAAAAATTATGTAAACTTTAATTAATATTTTCTCCACGGCCAATTTGGTCGTGAATTTTGAAGAAGTACCTGTGAGTTTTTGTCGAGCGATATTTTCAAAATTATTTGTTATGGTATTTATTTTACCATTTTCTAAGGCGTAGTTGCCTTAGTACTAGTGAAATCATGTAACTCATTCTTTATAACTAAACTTAACTTCTTCGAAAAGACTATTTTCCCACTCAAACTACATTCAGCACAGAAATATTTTCATTCAGCCCTTAAGTGTACACGCAGAGATTTATGGAATCGTTTGAAATTTGAAAGTGTACACTTGCGCTCACGTGAGTTTTTCATATCATGTACACTTTCAAAGTGTGCACAGTTGTTGAATCTAGCCCCTGATGTAGGAAAGGCCTCGATTTTTTTAGAAATTTACTGGAACTTTTTTCCTTAGAGTTTTTATGCATTATTGGGGGGCGACAATGGGTGCTTTGGCGGACCTCTAATAGTTTTTATAAGAAGTGAAAGTTTTACTCTACGTGCAACGCTGAAAACTATAAAAACCTATAGATAGTAGCCACTGTTTACTAAACATATTATAGTTTTCAAAAGGTATTTATTTATTAATATCTATTAACTGAACTCGATAAACTTCATTATATTACTGCCTACGTACAAAGATTCTAAGAAAGTACTTTAAAAAGAACTTCAAAAAGTACTCAGTACTTTTTATAGACTTAGTACTTAGTTACAAGTAATTTTCATACATGTGGTATTTGGACTTACGCTGAAGTACTCAGGCCTTCGGTACTTATACTTGTACTGAAGTACTCTTACTTTAGTACTTGCCCAGTTCTGCCTGGTATAGACTTTAAACAATTAGGATCACGTCCGATTTTAATACATCTGACAGAAGCGAGTGATGGAAATGAGGACAATGTTATTCTTGGAGAAACTCTATTAGAGTTCGATTTTCCCGCTGCACTGGAAGAAATTATGGTTACAACGGTGGGGAGCAAAATGAGAAAAATTTAGCCAAACAAAAAAAAATATATATACTTACTAAAAAGTGAAAACTTGCTAAGGAAAATAAGAAGCTGGGGAAGAACATTTGAATGCCAAAGGAAAATTAAGGAAAGAAATATGTTGTTCAGTCCTCACATAAGTATAAAAATCCCACGATATTTAAGCATAAAAGTAGTCCCCCGATGTATCTACAGCTCTACGCTTAATCTGCGTAAAAATACAAGAACTATAAACACTAAGTATCATGCTTCTAAAGGAAAATCAACACAATACTTATCTAATAACAATCCTGCAATCTTAGATTTTCATCCTATTATAGTCCTCTTCAATATCCTGGGAATCACCGTCTCTAAAACAAAATAATAAAGAGAAGCTCATAAAACAGCAAAAAAATAAAAAAGTTTTAACAAATTACAGGCACCTCCGTGTATTTTTTGTAATGTCATCAAATGACATTATGACAACCAGCTGTTTTCGCCTCGAATAAAATTCAAGTAAACGTCGCTAGGGCAACACCACGAGGCGAAACAGACATAACTGGTTACAGCGGCTATATAAAGCCGATGAATTTCAGTAGATGGCACCATTCTTTTGGCAGAGTTGATCTGTAACAGAGCTAATCTGAGTAATAAAGAATCGTGCTTCCTACCTTTTCCACGGAAGATAATTCTGATCAGGGATAACCTGAGTGTCTGAATTTTCAGATCTTCTTCTTCCAGAATTAAAACAAACAAGAAGGCGCATCGTTTCTTTTTTTGATTTGAATTTTTAATTTGTTTTAGTTGAAGTTTATTGAATTTTATATTGAATTGTACTAGTTTGTAGGTTAATTTTGTATTGAATTATTTTATATTGATTTATATTGGACTGATATGTGATATTAGGTTAAGTGAAATCAGGGGCGGATTTGATCACTTGGCCGTCCTAGGCCTATGGAAGATTGCCGCCCCCCTACTCCCTGTAAAACACGAAAAATTGAATGATCTATATCCAGTGAAGGGACCCCATGCTAGAATTAGCGGAGTAGGCTGCCTCATAAATCGGAGTAGATTTGAAAAAAATGGAGTAGAATTAAAAATAACACTTTCCAACGAATTATTTTATTTAAAAAAACGAAAAAGTATAAAAATGTAATGAAATACCCACAACTACAAGAAAAAATAAAAAATCATTCAAACATTTTGCCGCCCCCTAAATCTGCCGCCCTAGGCCCGGGCCTACTCGGCCTATAGGGAAATCCGCCCCTGAGTGAAATTGAATAAAATTTTATATTTGAATTTTAAAAAAAAAACTAAGTTGTCCAACAGAAACCGGCACTTTCTGACTTACGTTCGAGACTAGATCTCACAGATGTATTATTGATAAGAAAAATTGCATTGAAAAATGTAAGTATAATTGAGGAGCGAAAGTCACTTTTTAAAAACTATTATAAATTGGACCGAGTTGGAAAATATCATTTTATTTCAAAAACTATGGATAGATACTTAAAAAAGAGGAAAACCAAGAATTGCAGGAACATTTTAAAGAATTTTAAGAATGAAAAGCGTACTACAAAACATGACGACAAAACCGGTGACATACCAATTTACGTTTTGATTTAGAGAATGTTCTCACATGCCCGAAAACTGAATTTGTAGAAGCCAATTATTTATCCAAGCTTAATGTATATAATTTAACAGCTTATGTTTTCACAACAAAAACGATTTATTGTGCAATTTGGACCGAGTATACCAGTGGATGCACAGGATGCGATGACATCGCTTCTGGTCTTTATAAAATTTTAGAGCGAGTCTTAGACGAGCACGATTTTAAAGAAATTATTACATGGAGTTACTCGTGCGTCCCTCAAAATAAAAATTCATTTATGTCGTTTGCAATGCAACTTTTCATCCTGATTTGAATCATATAACAATGAAGTACAGTTTGCCTGAACACTCAGCATTAGAAGAAGTGGACAATGCCCACAGTCAAATAGGGCTATCCAAGAACGAATACTTTTTTCCACTAGGTTTAAAGCGAGCATTAATTAAAACAACTGAATATAAAGCAACCATTTACAATCATTCAAATGACCTAAAAAAATTGTAAAAACTTTGAAAAAGGATCAACACTTTTTAACTATAAATTGGTAGCCATTACAAAAGTAAAAATGCTACGATTCGGCCAAATTCCTTTTTTAATTTACTAAAAGACAATCTACGATGAAAAGGAATTTACTGATGTAAATATAAAGCCAATCGAAACGCCGAAAAATGAAAGAAACCCTTCTAGAACATCCCTCACAAACTTAATAATAGATCCTCCTGTCATAAGCAAAAATACCATTACAATTTTTTTATATTTTTGTATATCGAAACGAGAAAAATGAAAGTCAAGGTACACCTATAACAGAATATGAAGGCTTGAGAAAGTCATCATTATTTAAGAAAAATTTATATTTTATGGATAGTCCTGCAACGTCACCAAGGAAAAAACCCTTTTTCTTCTTTTCATTTACTTTTTAGTGTAATATGTTCTTGTTAATCTCTGTTTTGTTCCTAGCTGAGGAATTCATTTCATACTTCCAACAACGATCTATCGTACTAATCTGGTGGTTTGTTTTTTCAAACTCATCCGTACTTTTATTGGAACGGTACCAGTAATCCAGTCTTCAGGGTAAACTACTCTGTATATAATTTTTTTTAATAGATACCGTACTTTTTTATAAAATTTTGGGATGGATAGATTGAAAAGAAGTTGAGTCCCCCGGGGGGATGACTGTGGAACTTAGGCCACAGCAATGGTCATTTTTCAGACTCCAGACTCATGAGTAATAGCTCACAGCTCCCAGTCGGATGCTTTAGCAAATTTCAGAATTGGCTCCCAACCCTCCCTGCCTGCCTCGTGCAGTTCTACCAGGAGTTGTGAGTCAATGAATCTGTAATGCTTTCCGGAGAGAGCCGGACAGTGACACATATATGATCTTTAACAAGCCTCATCTTATGTAGGTGACCCCTAAGAAAAGAGTGCCCAGTGAGAATTGACACAAGTGTTGTCAGAGTTGGCTTGCTCAATCCCAATATTTTTTATGTCAGATTTGAGTTGGGCTTACCCCACAGTTCCTTAGTAGTTCTACCCGGGGGATTATCCAGCCAAGGGAAAATTCTAGATGGAAGCATGTTTGATGCAATCCCGATTGAAGAGGATGATTCGTCCGAGGTTGCACAAATACGAGCGCACTCTTCCGCCCTTTGGTTTCCGCTGATATCGCTATGACCTGGCATTCACACAATGAGTACCCTGTTACACGGTCAAAGAGAATTTAGAGTACTAGCTTTCAGGCTACGAAGGGTTTTGACAAGGCCATTACAGCTGCTTGGCTGTCCGAGCAGATGGCAATCTCCTTGTTCACCGTATCCGCGTTGAGGAGATACCTTCCCGTTTCAAGAATGGCCTTAACTTTCGCCTGGAAAACAGTAACATGGCTTTCAAGGTGTGGAGCGATTTCCATAAGAGGCCGCTCACAGATAATACCTGCTCCGGTAAATTCGTCAGTTTTGGAGCCGTCTGTGTAAACAATAGATTTTGTTAATGGTTGAAGCACAGAGTATGACGCCCTATTTGCCTTAGATGGAGTTTTTGATTTAAAATCGTATTCCACTATAGTCTCTAGAAGGAGGCCGTTGTCCCTGCTAATGTCAGGAGCGTGGGTTGCATGATTTCAAAGTTGTATTCATGTAGAATCCTTGCTCCAGCGTGAATCCAGCTCTGATTGGGATGCAATATCAACGCTTCGATTGATTACCCTTCTTTATGTGTATCTGCACGGATTTTATATGTTGAGGATAACCTCGAGAGCCCGAATACTGGTTGACTGCAGTGCGCCGCTTGCGCTAAGAAGACACAGTCTCTAATTCTTTTCCAATATCTTACGATGGTTAGCGAAATCCATTGCTTTCCACCACACCACAGAACAATGGGTTATCATGGGTCAGATGACGCTGTAGATCCATAGGATCATCCGTGGTTTAAGTCCCCACTTTTTCCCTATAGTTCTACGGCACATTGCGAAGGCTCTACGGGACTTATTCGCTCTGTCGTCGAGGTGTAACTTCCAATTTAGCTTCTTATCTACTATGATACCGAGGTACTTAGCCCTATCCTTTAACTCCACACGTGTAGGGTTAATGTAGGGGAGGTTCAGACTGGGGATATTCCTTTTCTTAGTTAAAAGGCATAGATCTGTTTTCAGTGGATTGATGGATAATAAAAAATTCGTATCCCAGTTTATGACTAGTCGGATTACGTTTTACACTAGTTCACAGAGTACAGATTCATAACTCCCAGTGACTAATATTACCAGGTCATCTGCAAAACAAACCACTTTATAGCCCATCCGGGTGAGTGTTGATAGGAGGTCATCCATAAAGTGATAAAATACTTATGTAGAAGCACATTGTTAAAGGCACCTTCTACATCGATTAAGACAGCCAGCTTAATTAAGAGGCCTTTTTCAATTGAGTGTATAACCTCGTGAAGAGCCGTCTCAACTGACCTTCCCTTAGATATGCGTGCTGGTATTTTGATATGCTTCTTGTGGGTATGAAGCATCTCAATTAATACTCGCTCAAGTATTTTGAGTTGGAATTAAAAAATGTTGCGGTCCTACTAACATTAATGAATTCTTCTGACGTCGATATTAAAGCCCCTTAAGAAGTCGCTTAAAAGCAATTTATATTTTAGCCTTTATTGTTGTTGATATATTACTTTTTAATAATTTAATATCCGCCTCAATTGTAGGATTATTTTCAAAAATATATATATAGTTCATTTATTTTTATATGTTTAAAACACCAAGAGGTAGTTAGAACTTAAAATATCGGATGGAATCAACTAATTCGTACGGAAATTTATAGAAAAGTAGTTTTCAAGGAAGACTCAATTTCTGGGGTAGTATGACTTGAAATTATGAATTAAAAAAAATTGTTAAGAAACAAAACTCGAATTGATGCCTCGATCAGTTAGAACCCGGGATTTCAAAGGTTGTGTGACTAGAACCACATTTCCAATTCCAAAAAAGTAATTTGAAAATCATGTTGAACTATATCTGTGACAGCTAGTTGACGTGTTTCAAAAGTTTATTCAAAACATTTTAAATGTAGTGAGAGTATATAGCTGATTAATCAATAGGCATTAAAATAGGGTAATTCGTATCTGAAAATTATAACGAATATACAGGGTGTTTCTTTCATGGAGATCCATAGGTCAGGAGGTGACAGTATTCATCTAGAAAAACAAAAATTGTGTGACAGAACGGAGGGAATCTCACCCATTTCGGAGTTACAGGGTTATTAGTGAACATTGCACTTTTTCACAAAACTCACTGTATGTTAAAAAGCACAGGATGTACGGTCACCTTTAAGAGCTCATTGTATGAAGAGTCTAATAGCCTTTCCAACAACTGTTCAACTACCGCCGTATTCCTCTCTTCTCCAAAGTTAGAGCGATCACAAATAAAAATAAAAAAAATAAAAAAACTGTAAACTGTGGACTCTCCTCTTTAATTTTATCTATGTTCTAACTGTATCCATTAAAGAATTAATAGCTCTTAACATATTCAGGTAACAAATAATTTGTTCCCTTATTAACTCAAAATACGTCATTTAAAAAATTATATATTGTCTAATTTCGGTATGATCTGAATATATACCTACAGATCTGATCAAAAAGTAGATTTCCCTAAGTCTGTGGGCGGTTTCAGATAGCTGTCGGATTCATTAAATGTCATTTGCCTTACTCTCAACGGGGCTCAATAATTGGTTACAAAACCATGTAGTTTTGATTGAATACAACCAGTGCAAGCCGTTCACTCCATCTAGCACAAAATGTTGAAAAGTGTCACATATAAGCAATCTCGAAAATTTGAGGTCATGATTTTTTTTCTAAAACTGCTAATAAAATTAAATATAAAAAAAATGGAAAGACACTTATAACTTTCGATCTCGTTGAATTTTTTTACAGTGACTTTGCTTTTTGTCTCATTGAGAAAAATTCCAAGATAATTTAATTGAAAAAATTCCAGATTCCAGCAAATCGTTTTCTTTTAAAACTATGAAAAATAACAGCCGATAACTCTTCGGCGTTCCTCATTCGAAATCCTTGATATTAAAGTTTTTCTTAAAAAACAAAAAAAAAACAGAAAAGAAAAACCTTGCAATTCCCTCCAAAAGATAAAGTTTCCTCCAGAACCACTGCTTTCTTTTCATGGACTCAACCTCTCAATAAATAATCTGCCAACCCCATTACCCCCGGTGAATCAATAATTCACTTGGTTAAAGAACAAAACTCCCAGATAATCACTTATTAAGGAACAGGAAGGGATAGAGCCAACAACAAGAAAAAGTAATTCCAACAAAAAGAAATTGGGGAACCTTTGCCCCCAAGACTTGTTAGAAAAATATTGGCCGACTCTTAAAAAACGATTTGTTAAGATCACATGAGATTACTCTCCCTCCAACTCTCTAAGATTTCGTCCAGGGACAACTTGACTTATACCTTTCGTATCGAATATAAGTAGCCACCTGATGTTCCCCATTCCATATTTTCAGGCTGCCTGGAGATTTCATGATTGTATGTACTACTTTAAAAGAAATTTTCCATTCACATCTATCCATCCCTTCCGACCCCTCCGATACACTAAAGTTTTCCATTTGATAAACGATATTCAGCTACATGTAGGAGATTGGTGTGTTCACCGAGACTTTTTTCGACTACACATATTTGTAGGATTGTAGTGCGACAAAGGGTCAGGAACAAATTCCTAACAGGACGACGATATTTCGAGCATAAATCTTTTACTCTGTCTCTACCACTCCTGCATTGTACCACCGGGAAAAGGAGTACGATACACCGGCAGTTGGCCGCTGGAATGGAATGGAATGCCATGGCAAAAATAGAAACTAATATGTAAGACACGTCCTGTGTGTATCCTTCAAGTTGCCTGGGCGAAGATTACGTTATCCTTTCTTGGCTTGCTGACACCACCAATGATTTATGGATTTGAAGAAATCGTGGGAGAACACTTCATATATCAAACGTGTGGCCGAGGGAGTCTTACCCCAAAAGTGTTAAGGGCTGAGCGCGTACAAGTGAACTGATTTATTGATGACAGCGCTCCTTCGGGATTGCTTCGGTTATTGTTTTCCAGTGTTGGACAAACAATGCTTTTCAATATATTTTGTTGGTTTTATTAAATAGAAAAATGAGGTTGGTATTATTTATATCCATGTTGTCGATCGACATCGTTATCGTGCACTACAACAGAAAATAGTTTTAATTGAGGATAGTTGTCTAATCAAATGCGATGCGTAATATTCGGGTTACTAAAATACATATGCTCGCAAATTCCAATCTTAGTAATGTAATAATTTTTTTTAACTAACTCCGCTATACCCCTACAGCTTATCATTATATTATTATCTCTAAACTTAAGGCAGGATACACCACGTTTGGGTTCTATTTTTAAAAAGATTTTAATGAATTTTTTATTCCCACAAAAAAAATGGGCAGAATCAAAATCGGTTAAATGAATTTATTACTGCATCATTCATCTTGAAAAATAAACATTTTAATGTTGAAAAACTTAAAAATAGTCTCTTGTAAATGGCGCTAAAGTCTGAGTCTTTTGAGGAGCACTCTCGGTCTGCGAGTCAAAAATATCCTTGTAGGTAGCTTCTCGAACAAAAATACAAATTTCATATTCTTAATAGCAAAATATTTTATGTCTGTACCTAAGGCTTTTTAGAAATTTAGACTTTTAGATTTTGCGGGTAAAAAAAGTAGCTTAAGTGCACCAAAAATAAAATAACAATGCTACCGAAAAAATCCTACGTACAGCCTTAAATTATACTATGGAGAAGAATTATGCAAATTTTCAAGGTAATCAGATGAAAATTGGATGAGTAATTTGACACGCAGATTTGAAAAACACCGTTGCGAAAAAATCGCGTTTCAAGTTTTACACGACCACCAAAAGAAACGCGCTGAGAGCTCTTACTCATAATCGGTTTATAACATTAGAAAAAGGTTTTAATCACCATTTCAAAGAATATTTTAAGCAAAAAGCAAAAGTGAGGATCATCAACATATCCATTTGGATGGAGTAATTGAACTATGTACCTACATCAGATGATGAAGAATCAGTGGTTCAGCGTAGGTCGATTTCAGAACCATGATCAAATGCTGCATTCGAGGCAAAAAGATTTATTGGACATTTGCTAACGGCGATAGAGGTGACAGTTTGCAATATTGTCCTAATTGTGGTCCTAATTGTAGGCAGATATCAGGAAGACTATATACCCTGTTTTTTCAGTTAGAAAAATCAAGCAAGTTTGTGCATTTCCTTGAGAGGGAAAAGTTTGAAAATGCATATGAAGACTTGGTCTTAGGTAAAATGGTTCATTTAGAAGAAAATATTTATAAACTTAAGAAAAGCTCAGACTGTCTGTAATGAGTTTCGATCTCAGAATTCTAATTTTTTTTTAATGAAAAAAACTTTTAAAAAACACAAATTTATTAAAAAATAAATAAAAAATAAATTAGAAAAAGTAAAACAAATGAAAAAGGAAGCCAAGTGCGAGTCGGACTCGCACACGTTCCGTACCATCGTACAAAATTTTAACACTATGCCCTTTTTATTTATTTTTTCAAATGAGAGTAGGCGTCATGTGAAAAAATAATGCCTACTTATGATAATAATAATGAATTGGAAGAAAACGAGCAAAAGAACGCCGAAAAAATCATGTTTCTTATATAATTTTTAATTTTATTTTATTATTATTATATATTTATATAGCGGCAATAGCAATGCACACTGTGTGAAAATTTCAACTGTCTACCTATTACGGTTGTTCATGATATACAGCCCGGTGACAGACAGACAGACGGACTGACATCGGAGGCTTAGTAATAGCCCTAAAGGAAAAAGAGACCTCCAGGATTAGTATTGTATGTCTCTAAAGGGAGATTTGATACCTCCAAGAGGCCTCTCTTTGGCATGTTTTTAACATTTTCATATCATTGGAAAAGAGGTCTCATTTTCAACATCCCAAGCATATTAAAGTGAGGTCTCCTTTGAGCTCCCAATATACTTAAATTGGAGGTATCCTTTTGAACTTGCAATATGCTTGAATGGGAGATCTCCTTTTGAGCTCGCAATATACTTGAATGGGAGTTCTCCTTTTGTACTCTCAGTTAACATGAACTGAAGACCTCCTTTTATTCTGACAGTAAAGTTGAATGCTTCCTTTCAGCTGCGCAGATTTTTCGAAATAGTGACCTCCTTATTAGCTAAATAGAAATTGGAAATGGAGGTCTTCTTTTCAACTGAAAATTAAGACAAAATAGAGACGTTATTTTTAACTGACTTTAACACTGAAATCGATCTTTTCACCTAAAGGAAATATGTATAGAAAGGAAAATAAAGAAACAGGCCAGAAAGCATGATAATTTGCAATTTATTAGGGATAACTTAAATCGCATTATGTATTAGGTAAATCACACAAAAATTTACATTAATTGACATAAAAAATATAGAATAAAATAAAAAAAATTGAAAAAAAAATCTCCGAAAAAAGGTAAGTAGAATTAAGTAGTAAGTGTATCGTAAAAATGAGATAGTGCATGTTAATATTTGTAAAGAACATTACTTTACAATTTTCATAAATGGAAATTGATAAAATCAAGAAATCCAAATCGGGTGTATTCAAGTGTCGCAAGTAATCAAAAATGTCAATTGATCATAAAAATTTCGATAATTATCAGGCATTCATTTAGGCTATTTTAATTTGTACGTCTTTCTATAAAATTTCCCTTTTTTCAATCAAACCGCTTCTTTCATGCTTTGTTCACATTGACAGTATCCAAAATTACTGGATTTTACAGCTTCTAAATAAGCGATCGAATAATACATATAATAGGAACACATATTTTCACTATATAATGAACTTACCAAACAAATGTGTATTAAAAAAGTTATATTTCATCAAAGATATGAATGATAATGAATGCTTTCATCGTTTTATTTCATTTTCTTACCTATTTTATTTTAAAAGGTTCGATCTGGAAACAGTTGATGATGTATAAGGCCTTGTTTCGTAACGTTTTGCTTTTCCTTTTTTTTCCATCTTAAAGTTAAAATTAAAACGATTTCCATAATTATATTCATATTTTTTAAAAAAATTGACTTATTGATCGCAATGATGCAAAACTGGTATGAAAACTAAATAGTCTTCGTATGGTAGACTTCTCTAAACGTATGACAAATCATACAAGTAATCCCTTCATCAGAGAAAAAGCCTGCGAATTTAACTGGTATCATCCCTTTTATGTAACAAAAGTTATTTGAACGGTATTCAGACAGAAGAAAAACATCGAAATGATAATTTGAAAATATAGGTGCAAAAGTTATAACAAACTTTTTTGTGAACATTTTCGGAAACCATACTTAAATTTGTTTGTTTTGCTAATCAAACTCCTTTCCATCATTCCATCATATCTGACTTATGAGTACATTTTTGGCATCCGTCAAATCTAACGCTCCTCTACAAGACAGACATAGAATGCAATACAATTCCTATATCTGGGCCGGGGCTGGTCGCACAGCCTTAGCTTCATTGGATATTGTCCATTTATTATTTTATTTTATTTCTCCAATATTATTTTTATGTTCAGCCGTCATAGGCTACAAAAGGCTTCAAGCTCATTGTTGATTTGGCAAAAACTTGTCATATCGACTTACTCGAGCACCGCCGCTATGTCGGATGCCTTTCGCTCTTTTATTGCTACATGCATGGTCAATGTTCTGATGATGAAATATCTAGTCTGATCCCTTGTTTGTATCTCACCCGACATTAGTTCTGTTCCAGAATCAACTCACCACGCCAAGCATACTCGACCATGATGTCTTATTCCTTACGTACGATATTAAAATGCAGCATAACATCGCGACCATTCTTTATCGTGACTATTCTAGGGTAAATATAGAAGCATTACATGATGAATGTAAATCATTGCATTGGCAGAATATCCAATCATTTGCTGATGTAAATGACAAAGTGGAATTTCTAAATTATTTACTTCTTGGGCTTTTTGATAAGTTCATTCCCCTCCGTAGGAAGAAAGTCACGAGTAAAAGCCGTCCTTGGTTCACTTCAGAAATAAGATCACTGATTGCTGAACGTGATTATCTTTTTCAGCAATTTCGGAGTCTCAGGACGGCCGCTAGCCAACGTGCATATAAAGCTGTTAGAAATCGTGTGAAGAGCAAAATACGATTTGCGAAGCGGTCTTTCTATGCGCATAGATTTAATACTAACTTAAATCCCAAGAAATTATGGTTTAACCTACGCAAAGTGGGAGTATATGGTTCTGTACACCCTATATGCGATTTTCATCCTGACGATCTAAATAAGCACTTTGCGCTTACTCGATTACCGGACCCTTGTTTAAGAGTAGATGCACTGCTATCTTCCTCTGATAATTCAATCGATGGGTTCAGTTTTCGCTGCGTGGATGGTGATGAAGTTTTTAAGGCTTTTCTATCCATCAAATCTGTGGCCTCTGGTGCTGATAATATCTCGCCGAAATTTCTCAAACTCATCTTGCCCTGGATCATTTGGCCAATGCAGCACATATTCAATATGTGCCTCACAATGTCTATTTTTCCAGCTTCTTGGAAGATTGCTAATGTAGTACCAATTCCAAAAATACCTTCTCCCAAAGACTTGTCAGACTTTCGGCCCATTAGTTTGTTGTGCTTCCTTTCAAAAGTATTTGAAAAATTAATCTATAATCAAATAAATGAATATCTGACTGCATTTAATTTGTTGAGTGCTTGGCAATCTGGTTTTCGGGCTGGCCATAGCTGTGAGACTGCACTTCTTAAGGTGACCACCGATATCCGCCATGCAATGGATATTGACGAAGTCAGTGTATTAACTCTTTTAGATTTCTCAAAGGCGTTTGACAGTGTAAACCATACTATGTTATTACAGAAGCTTTCGTCTCACTTTAGATTCTCTAAATCAGCTCTTCTTTTTATCCAAAACTTTCTTGTTGGAAGATCCCAAACGCTCACAATAAATCAGCAGGTATCTTCGAATGTTCTACATCTCATGTCGGGTGTTCCTCAGGGATCGATACTGGGTCCCTTATTGTTCAGTCTGTTCATCAATGACTTACCACTCGTTGTGAAAGATGTCAGCATTCATCTGTACGCGGATGACGTTCAAATCTACCTGAGCCGTCCAATCGGTCTAATTGAAGACTGCATTGAACGAATCAACTGTGTGTGACCTAAAGAGAATCCATGATTGGTCTCTTAAGAATTGTCTTTGCCTAAACGCAGGGAAGTCGCAAGTCATAGCGTTCCATTCTCGTATTAATAACTTTACCTCATTCCCCAATATTACGTTGAACGGTATGTCCCTGCGGTATATGGACACGGTACGTGATTTAGGTATACTTCTCAGTTCAAGAATGAAATGCTGTGACAATATTAGTACCAACATATCTAAAATATATGCTGGACTTCGGCGACTGTGGCTATCTTCTAGTATTCTTCCGACTAGTTAACGTCTGAGACTTGTGAAAACTCTATTACTTCCGTACTTTAGTAATGGCAGCCTGGTCTTTGGGTCACTCGACTCCTGCTTTAGGCGGAAAATAAATATAGCTTTTAATGACTGTCTCTGATTTGTCATCGGTCTCAGAAGGTATGACCATGTCTCCCATTTACAGGATTCGCTTCTCAGCTGCTCTCTTCAAGTCTTCTTGAAACGTAGATTGCTTCTATTTCTTTTTAAAGTTCTTCATACAACTCAGCCGACTTATCTGTATGAACATGTCACATATTTTAATTCTGATAGAGGTCTGAGAATATTGTTGCCGCGCTTTCGTACACTTGTTTTTGAGCGTTCTTACTTCGTTCTAGCTATAAGATTGTGGAACGCCCTTCCGGCTCGCATTCAGCGGGAGGGTTCTTTTGGAGCTTTTAAGAGGCTACTTATTCAACACCTAGTATAAGGTTGAATGGATATGGTGTGTACTGCATCGGAATGTTTTTGCGCTTAACGTCTTTTTTTTTTTTATATAACATCTTTTTCTTTTATACAATGCAACTCTAATTATATATGTAAGTTATATATATATATTTGTTTTTTTTTTCTTCTTCATTTGTAATGTAAGCTAATATAGTTTTCTACTTTATTTTTCTCTTATCATAGCTTATTTGTAGTGTTAGTGTATTTCCTAGTTTTTAATCTAAAATCCTGATTATCTAGTGGTACAGTTTTATAAGATCGGATTAAGCATCTTAATGTACCCTTAAATTGAGTAAATAAAAATTGAATTGAATTGAATTGAATCCCTTGTAGAATGATTCCTGCACGCAATAATCGCGCTACAAACCGCGTACGTCCTTTTACTATTAAAATTATCTTCGGCCGTACGGTAAAATTCCGTGATGCTTTTTTTCCGAACTCTGCAAATGTGGAACAGTCTACCATCTTCTGTCTTTTCTCCGGCATATAATCTGCCAAAGTTTAAGAGTGACAAAAACTAGCACCTCCGCCGCTCTCCTCACATTATCTAATCTTTCCCTATCTCCTTCCTTCCATGCTGTGCTTTGCATCATAGGGTATTGCCTGAGCTTGGTTTAATAATATAAAAAAAAAAACAGAAATGCAACACTTTTTTTCTCAACCTCACAATAACACGAAAATAAAAGCGTCTAAATGCTTCGCTCGTTCGCTCACAATTAATTAGGATTTTAGGATTTTAGGATTTTATATCAATAAGTATATCTACACTGCAGGCTTTAACATTTTTCAACATAAAAATGAGTCAATTCTCTTCCTATTAACGTTTTAAAATTGGATAAGGTGATGTTACATAATTATATGTAACGTTATTCGTTAATGGGTTAATGGCAAACACCAGTAAAGAAAAAAGAATTAACAAAATTTTATCTTATTCTCAACTGTAGCCCCACCCAGGTATACATAATTAAAATTTCAGGTGAATATAGAGCTCGATAACGAGAAGTATTCAAGCTCTTCTAATAAAAAGAATCCACCACGAGCTGGTTACGGAATGATTACAGCCAGCATCTCAGATTAACAATAAATTGAAAAAACCTATTAATCTTAATCGATTTGATATAGCACAGTGGAGCACAAAGAGCCGCCATTAATTGAAATCTCAGCTAAACTCGTTATCAGATAATTGACATGTCTGCAAAACCAACGAACACAAGTCACGATGACGTCGAGTTTTAGTTTTCAATTTTTCTTCTCAAGCAGCTGTGGAAGGGGGGTGTAGAGATATGGAGTTTCAGTATGATGCACCAAACACCTTTTGAATTTTCAGGCAACAATGTCTCAACCGGGTTTGACAATGACAGATCGATTCCGTTGAGTTTCTGTTGATGCAGGACTTCCTCGCAGCGGTGGAACTTAACCGTCCATTAAAGAACCCACTGCCTGGCACGGGTCCATCATTCAGCTATATCTACCCCGTCACTTCAAGTATCGTCATTTAAGTTCAAAGGGCAAATCAAATGCTGCGAGAAGGGCGGAAAGGAAAAAGTGCCGGTGCGATAGTAATTAACTGCCCGCGTGTTATGTTCGGCGAGTCATTTCAAGCGTAACCGGTGGTCCTGGCGTGTACCCATGCCATGTTTATCCTTCCTAACACCATCATCATGGTCCAGTTTGGCCAGCTCAGAACGTTGAAATTTTCCCAAATATCGGAATTTTGTATATTCAGGCAAGTCCTCCACCATGTTACTGACCCAGACTCGAGGAAACAAGAGTATTACGGGTTGTAAACGGGACACCAATGTCCTGCTATAGGATCACCTCTTTTACGATGGTTTTTACCGCGGTTTGTGTTTGCGTTGAGATTTTTCACCACGGCCCTCGGTTGTGACTTTGAAACTGAGCGCCCTGCGTTATTTCGTAACCGAAAATTGGATACTCGCAACATGTTCCAGATACGGTTCACTGTGTATATGCCCGTTTTTGTGCCTGGAATTTAATTGAAGTGCACCCCAGTCCCCCCCAGTGGAGAGTGAATGTGTGTGCAAAAATGTTTTAGCACTTTCCGTCGTTCGTTGTCCATTGAATAAATTGATGGTAGCGAGCTGCTTCTGTTTCCTCGAAATTAGTTGCTCTATAAGCATATTCAGAATTTTAGCACTATTTTCAACTTCTATTTGAACCTTCCTCAGAAAGATTTGGGAAGGGTGGAAGCTATGATGAGGAAATTATATTTTGGAATTGAAATTTGTCGGATTTACTTGGATTAAGCTACACTTGACTTTCAATTTTTCTTCTCTCCTAGCTAAGACATTTGAAGTATCAATGAAAAGGTACTTCTGCTTCCTTCCTTGCAGGGTATTTATATGCCCCCTTAAAAGATAAAAAAATCTTAAAAAATCTAAATCTTGGCTGCTGGAAAACATACTGAAAATGTTTTTCCATATGCGCCTTATAGGCTGCGTAATTATGTGTGCTGTGCTACTGCTGCATACCGATTATCTGTTACTCGCATATAGCTGTCGACGAGGATGATGTTAACCCGTTTAATTAATATAGTTAATTGAGTGCTGAGAAATCAAGATTTACATCTGCTAAATGTCAAATGTTTCTTATAGTTTACTTGTTCATTTTCAATTGGATATCGAATAGCTTTCAGAAAGCATAGTTTACTCATTTATCAAATTCGAAATCGAGTAGTTTTACGAAGAAATCCCAAATACATATAACCTATAGGTATATACAGCACAATTACAAAAAAAAATTCTTCGAAAAAGTCGAGAAAAGGCGAATCGATATCGAGCCGTCAATTCGAATCAAATTAGGGTTCCCTCGTTCTCAGCTCGAGATCAAATATACCGAAGTCAAACTTCGATTGAGCGAGTCGTTTCCGATTCGATCTCTTATCGTAATGTTTGCTGGGGTACTATGTATCAGGGAACCAGTAAAGCTACTCAGCCAACTGAAGAATGCTCACTGCTAAAGCTGGATGTGATGAGAAGAAGTCGGCTGAATTCTGTATCGACTCATTTTACTGGATGCAAGCTAGATGAAGGCCTGGTGTGGAGTCTTAAATTAAAGCCATCTACTACTACCGATAACAGGACTACTATACTTTAAAACTAAAGAAGAGAATCTAGTTCCACATGGTTTAGTCTTAAAAGTAGTGTACTTTGGTTAGATTAAAATGATAGCGTATGAAATCAGCATTCAAGCTACACTGAAGTTAATATAGTTTGGTTGGTTAGTTGGTTTAAAGAGTGAAATGAGAGATTATAAAGAGCTGCGGACACAGTGCTCAGGAGTTTATCTACTTAAAGCAGACCAGTCCCCACCAACTCACTAAGGTGTAGCAATTGTTTACCAAATGTTGCCTTTCTGCGTATAGCTATTGCCGCGTATTCACACAAGATATGAAAAGTGAAAACAGTCTCATAATTCTCCAAATACAATCTGCTACTAGTTCATGCCAATAGTGACAGCTGACAATAACTGGAAATCAGACCAGTTAAAAATCTAACGTTCTCCTACTGTATCTCAAAAGCTTGCATGCCCTTTCGATAGACAGAATTGCTATAAAATGCTTGATATGATTCTGTCCCACGATGCTCCCCCAATACTGAGACAACTTACATCTAGATGTGCAAAATCTCACAAAAACGCGGTCCAACTAAAACGAGCTAATGGCCCTCTAATAGAAAGCTCTACACATTCTCTCTCTCTCTCTTGCTGTATTATGCCACATAAATTCTTCGCAATAATAGCTTTCTTTGGTTGAAAGAGCTTTCAAAAAGTGTTCCGGGTTTATAGGGAGTTTTGCACATCTAGTTGTAAGTTGTCTCAGCCCAATACATGCTGTGGTACTATGATACACAATTGCGAATGCCCCCCCCCCCCCTCCTTACTGTGCACAGGGACAAACCACACATTTGGGCCGATCTGTGCTGCAGCTAAGCCTTGTCTAGAAAGTTCTTCAGCTTCTTCGTTGGCAGCGAAGCTTTGATGTTCCCGGATCCAGATCAAACTAACCCGATTGGATTTACTCAGTTTATCAAGGTCATTTTGGTATTCTCACATGAGCTTTGATTTCACCGTGAAAGATGAAATTGCTTTAATTACTGCCTGACTGTCGGAGAATATAAGGATGCTATTATTGCTGAATGCTCTCCTTAAATTCTCTTAAATACCGGTAGCGTGGTTCCCAAATGCTCAGTGATATCTTAAGTTCATAGAGGTACTCAAAGATGCTATTCGTGGGCCATCTGAATATTCAGAAATAATTCATTGAAATCCGCTTAAATCTGCGAGGATAGGGATTCCCCCAAGTAAATAAGCTCTTGAAAGGAGGGGTACTTAAAAATACAAACAATACTACACAGGGTACACTGCTCTGGTCCACTTCCAACTATAATCGGGACTACATGACTGTGGGAAGCTTTTGGTGAACGTTTCACCTCATTATACTATCGAGCCACCTGAAAGATCGAAAGAATTCTACTGAAAAAGATCAAGAATCATTTTATTGAGCGCCATCTGTGGCCTATTAGTTCAGCTAGAATAGTTTTCAAACAGTTTGTTGGGGTGGTTATCTTAAATATGAAATCATTATTGATAGGTGAAGAACAATGAAACAGGTCTGAGCAAAAAAAAAATATTAATCTCTGAGATATTGAATGGAAATTGAACGATTTTTAAGAGAGAGCTCACGCTATTTCACTTACAGGTGAAACATAAGCGATTGCTGTCTTGATGACTGTTATTGATGACTCGCGTGCCTGCCAAAGTATGCAATTATGCTCTACCAGACGAAAAAAGAACGGGCAACATATATGCATATATGTATATGACCCAAGTGCCAAAAAAGGCTTTATATATACAGGATAAAAAAAATCAACCACACCACTCGGTCACACCCTCTTCCTTCTGTAATTTACCCCACATTCACCATTTTGGACAACCACGAGAACGCAAGCCCAAACTTATTTTCACCTAGCTTTTTCTCCCCAACACCATAAATACCACTAAAAAAAGGCATCGCTCTACGGCCCTCCCACGCGAAGTTATTTTTGAGGCTATTCCCTTTAACTCGTACACGAATTTGTCTATTTGTATATCTCTTTACTATTTTCGACACTCTCGTAGACCCACTTTTCGTAGCCACAGCGAGCTGAAATTTGGCACACAGGTTCAAATTTGAACCGGAAATTTCAATGGAAAACCCGGAAAATCGGGAAAAATCATTTGAAAATTTGGTACGAATTTGATTAGTGATAAATCCGTTTCAGGAAAATTGCAGAGTTTCCGCTTTTTCCGAAAAAAAGTTCCGGAATTCTCCGACTTTTCCTGAAAATTTTCCAGTAAAAAAGTTTTCTAAATTATGCAGGATCAAGTTCCCTATCAACTGGCATCATTACTTTCTCTCCGACAATGGTGAAAACTAGCAGACAAAATCGAGGAAAATTCATGTAAAACGCTTTTCCGGAGTTTTCAGACCAAGGAAGCGTTTGAGCGTTTTGCAACCTAACACAAAGTTGTAAACCGAAATGAGTTGCATAAAGTTGCTTTTGTGGAAAACTCCATGGAAAACCCGGAAAAGCGGGAAAATCATCGGAAAGATATTAATCGTTATGATTAGTGATAAATCTGTTTCAGGAAAAATGCAGAATTTTCCAATTTTTTTGGATAATTTTCCGAAAACTTCCGGAATTTTCCGACTTTTCCGGAAAATTTTCCGACAAAAAAGTTTTAAAAGTTTTATAAGCTATGCGGAATCATTTTTTTTTCGTCCTACTGGTATCAATAATTTCTCTTCAACAATCATGAAAACTTGCATGAAAAATCGAGGAAAATTCATGTAACTTTTTAAAAAAAAAATCATAGTAATAGGAAAAGTCTGTGGAAAACATGGAAAATGGGCAAAATTCATGTTATATGGGATCAAGTTAGAATACAGCTAAAAAGCGCTGTTTAAAACATAATTTGAATTTCACAAAACCGTTGCAGTACTTCAACGATTTGATACTCGAAAAAGTTTTGTTTTCGAATCGGCACCAAACATGACTTAAAAATTGTTTTAAAATATCTCCGTGCAGCACGTAATAACAATTTAGTTAACGTGAAAAAGGCAAAAAATAAAATAAGTAAAAAACGAGTTTTCAAACAAAACTGAGGCCAAGCCGCATGAAGAAGAAGAAAATAAACTTTTCTTCACACACAGAGGTGGACTCAAATTTTATTCGCTGACAATCACCGATATATTTCAGTATGATCAATCAAAGGTAATAAGTGATTTGATTCATTAAGAGAAAGAATATTCAAGAGAAATGTCCCAATCAAAAAATCTGAGTCCACCTCTGTGTGTGAAGAAAAGTTTATTTTTTACTTTTTCATGCGGCTTGGCCTCAGTTTTGTTTGAAAACTCGTTTTTTACTTATTTTATTTGTAGTGAATTTTTAAATTCACCGTATACTATAATATGACTAAGTACTATTAACAAAACTTTTGTTCGATCGGTGTTGAGATATTTTTATGTAAGAAATACAAAGCATTTGGCTGCATTTGACACTTGAATCAGAAAAATCTGTTGCACCGTTCTCGAGATATGATTTTTTTAAAAATTACGTTTCATCGTAAAATCGCGAAATTTCTATAAGTTATGTTTATGAAATTGAGTTGAAATAAAATCTTCTTTTTCAATTAATATTGGTTAAATTTCCATTATTTATATTTTCAACTGTATGGCAATTCTTCCTAGTTTCTAAGCTACCTACAATTTTTAATGGTACGCAAAGTCTGATCGAATATAAATCCCATTCATCCCCATTGGGAATGCGCGCCGTCTGATGGAGCAGTCGTGTGTGACCCGCCGGTGATGCACTCTACCCGATGGGACAATGGAGTGCAACTCACCGGCGATACACGTCGGCTTGAACAATGAGAGCAATCCACTGCTCAAGCCAAGAAGAGTGATTTTTTCCCTAGAAAATTGAAAGTAAAAATTAATTTTTTCGAAATTAATACCTACCAAATTACCATTAATTTGATTGAAAAATATTTGCAACAAACTATCCAGAAAGGATACAGGAGAAGTTCGGTGAAGCAGTTGAAATCCTTTGAGTGCTAAAATGAAAGTTACAAAGTTTGTATATGCTGCCTTTACAGAATTGCCGTTTCCAAGGTTAAAAAAATTAAAAAAGCACATTTCCGTTAAATTTTTACATTACGAAGAACATCTGGGATTGACCATTTTCCTAGTATAAGTGAAAAAAATCTGTAAGTTTAGAAATTTTTATATGGCAATACTATACAGGACCTGCCCATATTGAAGATGAGCTTAGATATTTTATAATAGTAGTGTGTACAAAATTTCAGCTTTCTACCGCAATGGCTCTTTTCGAGTAGTATCTAAAATATATGGTGCAAATCCGAATTTTGGATACGGCAATACCACAATACCAATACGAACTTTGTTTTATAAACTCGCTGTACAAAATTTAAGGTCATCGCGTTCCGAAGCTATCGCTCATACAGATAACGATTAACTACCCAGATTTCTTGCATATCTTAATAATGAACCATTTTTTTTATTTTACTTGATTTCGACTTGAAGCTACAAGAATTCCACCCTATTCTAGACCAGTCACCAAAGTAAATTGTTTCCATAAAAATTTCCAAAAGGATTTAAGAATCGCATTAAAGAAGACAAAATGTTTGCATTTGCCAGTAAGAAAATTTTCAATAAATTCAATTGCTTTTCTGTGTCACTGCATTTTTTCCATACGATCACGAGCGAAGGATTCATCTGCGTTCACACTACCCCCGCATCGAAGCAATCCGTTCAGCAAAAACCATAAGCAAAGTTCGACATTCCAAAGTGTTCTCTAGTCCGGAAAGAAAATTCCGGGAGAGCTTAAAAACGCCTCAATGTTACCCGTGTTCTGCGATTGGCATTCCCTACGTGCAGCGGTACTTTCCTCTAGGATAAAAGACAAAGGAGCAGAATGGCATCAGGTAAAGGAAATAATGTCCGCAACATTAAAAGACCTTAAAAGCTGAGCGAAAAGGTTATTGGTCGGCTTAGCTGGTCCAGACTTGTGCATTACCGAACCCTATTTAGTACTTTACCAGTGTCTTATGGCACATTTGGAGCAGGCAAAATGAATGGCTTAAAGGGGCAGGGGGTGTTCGGTGGAGCTAGGCACATGCCCCGTTTCATTACACAAAAGGATACAAGCTCTGCAACGAATCAAAAGGGGTGAGAAACAAAAGGGGTGGAATAAAAAATACACACAGAAATTTTTTGTCTATGCTATAGTCCGCCGGCGAGACTGTAATAAATCAAGTCTTGGGTTTTAATTAAATCTTGCGCTCGTGGTAGCGCAAAACCTCCACCGAAGAAGGAAGAAATGCTGTCGAATCGGGGTGCGGTGGGATGTGTTAGAGAGTGGGAGAGGAAACTTGAAAGGGTTATCCGAAAGGAGTCATAGAAACATGAGAATTTATTAGTTGTTGCCCTCTGGCCTTTTTTTTTGTTTTGTTTGGTCGCGGCCCGCCCGCGATAAAATGCTCGACATTTTTTTTAATACTTTTCCTTAGCCGAGATGTAGGAGAACAGCAGCTCTGCAAAGCTAGATTTGTGTTGTTTATTGCTGCAAAATGATTTTAATGAGATTACAAACTTTTGGCGTATTTTGTTTCAGAAATGATTCTTCTTTACCTAATGAACTTTGTGTTTGTTTAAAAATTTTGATAAAATGAGCAAATTCGGAAAAGAAACCTTTTCGATTCGGATCGGGTACAAAAATTAAGGTAAATGAATTGTTTGATAACATCACACAAATACTATTCTTCTTGTATTGTATAAGATTTTGTACAGTAGAAAACTTCGACAATGAGTCTATACAGATAAACCAGTTTTTGTCTTTTCTCAAAGCTTACATAAATTCATTCGCAGCATCGAAATTGGTACTGAATTATTAAACTACCCTGAACTCTCTTTCACGGTAGAGATCGGGTAGCACCGGACACTGCAATAAAAATACCAATAAACAAAATTTCTGCCTTTATTTTACTCTTAAATAAAACTAGGAACTTCTTCAATAATATTAATTAAAAGTTATTTATCATATCAATTGTTTTTTAGCAAATATTTAAAAAATACTTTGGTCTTGGTTTTTTGGCGACAGAAAAAAAGGCGGGTAGCGCCGGACATAGTAATCACTGGTGACCCAGTAGTTTTTCGGCCTTACAAATATCACAATAATACGGAAAATCTGAAGAATCTATACTATAAACACAACCTTCATGGGCCCAGTCCATGACACTGAATCCCAGTCCTCTTCAAATATTTCTCCACATATGATGCACTCCTTGTCTTTTCTTGATCTTCTTGGATAAGGCTTGGAATATCTTTCGTCGTTTTAAGCGTCCTTTTAGCACCTTTAGCGTTTTGTCCTTCGCTTCGTCTTTTTCGTGCTTTACTTTTCTGGCTTTCCTCTACATCTTTTTTATATGGTGAAGATGATATTATCTCGCTCTACCAAGCGTTTTTTTTACGCATCAGGAAATGGTGACAACTGTTTCAATAAATCTATTGGGCTTGTTGAAGGTACTCGTGCAGTTGCAAGCTATGTACGACTATTGAAGGGCACTGGTGATGAAGAATGGGCTGCTGAAGCCTGATTGGACATATTGTCTTTAGAAAAAGCTTCTTGAGCAACGTCCGTCATAATTCATGGTAAAAAATCAATCTCAGTGAAGATTTTAGTGTTCAGAGGATAAATTTCTGTGCATTTTTACCCGGTTTGTGCTATGTCAAGCCTTGCTGCTCTGCTAAGAGCTTCGTCCACATAAGCAGCAATATCATAGTCAGTAATTCTACACCCAGGACTTCGTCGCATCCACACTGAACTTGCAGTTGCAAATGAAGCCTTAAAAGGTTTAAAAAATGTCCTGTCCAACGGCTGTAATTAATGAGTTGTATGATAAGGTGTGCTAAACATATGAATGTGAAATTTACGTGCATATTCTATGTATAACTTCCAGCTCTTTGGCCATCTAATATTAAGAGGACAGGATTTGTTTCTGTAGGCTGAACATGCTGTTTAAAGTGCTGCAACCATTACAAGAACACGTCACCGCGCATCCATCCGTTCTCTTGTGTAATAGCAATACTATCTGGTGGAGGAGCTCCAATCGTCCAGCGACCGTTCTTATCCACTTTCTTCCGAGGAAAAATGAAGAGGGGTTATATAAAATGGCCAGTGACATTCATTGCATAAGTTAATGTGATATTTCGACCTCTTTCTGCAGACGTTAATTTGTGAACCTGATTTTTTTTCCTTTTATCGAAATGACTTTATCAGTGTTATGCATATTTGATACCCCTGTTTCATCGGCGTTGTATATTCGAGAAGGAGGGAGTTTATATTTCTCTTGAAGGTGATTAAGCTGATCAAAGAAACGGTTAACTTGCGGTTTATTAAACCCAACTGCTCACGCAATGCTAGTCGATTCGGGAGTGCTTAAAATCATATCCGAATATTTTTTCGTAAAACAGTAAAAGAAGTCTTTCCCTTCGATTATCATCTCTTTAATAAATCTATAATGGATTTTGAGACTTTCTTCTAGATCAAAAGCTAATTTCATTAGGCGATTGTCCAGTTCCTTAACGTGTACATATAGTTGCAGAGAAAAATTCTCAGAAAATGTGGTTTCAAATCGCCCCAACTTCGGGTGAGAAGCAATCTCTTTGCCACTTTTCAAAACTTTCAAACGATCGTGAAGTGAGCTTTTTCGGTGCATCATACCTGTCTGCTGCTTATTTTACTTATAATTTGCCATGCATCACACATTTAACTGCGTCTTCCATTTTATTTGCATCCCATTTACGTCTATCACTAGTTCTTCCCTTAAATGTTGGCATATTTTTGATCTTTCTGCAACAATAGTAAAAAGATTTTAAATTGGTGTCCATAAATAACAAATTGACAAAACAATTGTAGTTTGTTAAAACAATACTGAGAAATTCAAAACCATGTCCGAGGGTACCCGATATTGTCGTGTCCGGGGTACCCGATCGATATCATGCAAACTTTTTAGATATAACTCTTAAATAGTACAAGAAATGTGATAAATATTATTACAACCTTTAAATATATAAAATTTACTACAGCATTAAACAAAAGCCAACATATGCACACTTACTTATTGAACTTGATAGCCTTGAATGAAGTTTGAGAAGAACGACGCACATTTTTCGCCAAGAACAAAGCGCACACACATGTAATTTACTCGGCACCCACGCCGCAGCTGAGTTGAGTTTATTTTCACTCCAGCCAGAGGGCGCACATTTAAAATGAAACAATACCAACGCAACGTGATTAGTTTCTTAGAAATTTAAATGTTCGCGGTTACCCGTCTTCCGGAGCTACCCGCTCTTCCCTTAATAAAGTGCTCGTTAATTAGCCAACTGCAAACACTTTTCTTCTTGAGCTTAAAGACCGCACAGATAGAATGACATAAAAACTGCGAGGAAAGCCCAGTCCAAGCTCAACAATGGAACTCATAATGTTAAATAATTTTCCTCATAGACACTCCCTCTCAAACGGAATATGACTCATTGATAGCACTAAAGGCAGAGTCTACGAGGAAGCAACCGAAATGGTTACTCCTTTGTCACAATCCAACTAGACATACTAAATGATAGAAGCTTCCCGGCTTGTACTTCCTTAATGAAACACATGAAGCAGGTAGAAAGGGTTGGGGGCCAAGCCTTAGCCTCATTACGGCGTCCGACTGGATTTATGACCATCTCACCAAAAGCATAAACTAGCATTGGGTTTAGTGTAGGTGCAACTCAAGCCTTATAAAAACATGGGCCATTGCGCGGACGGCAGATACTTCCTCTTAAACAAGGCGGACCCTCTATATCCTCATGAGTTCATCACTGAGTTTGAAAAATTTATCCGAAGTATTTACAATGACGATGAGCCTACATTGAGAGAAAAAATTACTACTTTGAATGTAGGCATTTTTTTTTTGTTGCCTATATTCAAAATGGTAAAATAAGTGGCGATATGTAATATTACCAAATGTTCTGTAATCGGATTTACACAAAAAATATGTAAAATTGCCATATTAAATAGTGTTAGAAAAAAGTTTTAAACACGTAATTTTCTCTCTTTAATGCGCAAATTGACGGATTTTTAACGAAAATTATAGTCTCTTAACCGCCTTCCGCAGAACCTTATGTGTTAATTTCCCCAATTCGCAAAAAAAGTAGTTACCAAGCGTATTCTTCCTACGCTTGGCAAGATTGGAGTATTTACACAGCAGGTTTTGAACGCTCTCTTACTGGTCCATGCAGCTTCTTCAGAAGTCTTTTTGTGGATCTTGCAAGGACTCTGCACGTTGCGATTCTTAACAACTTATGACATATCTTGGGCTGTCTTGAAATCGCACATGTGGTTAGTTCGGTCAATCTGCGATTAGCCAGCTTACACGCTTGTAGTTCTGGAAGGCTTTTCGATTATTTAAGACCCGACAATTTAAATTAAGGAAGCAAAATATTTATAAAACGTTGCCGCTCGACACAAAAATCACTCCATGAATGAACCTTTCTCTCTCACTTCATGTTTATATTAAATGTCGTCGCTTCTTAAACTTGTAATATACATAAAATTTTCTGAATATACGGTATAAATGTGCACAGCATCTCAAACTGTGGACAAAATTACGTGATAAATTATTTCGACTTAAGATTCCCCGATCTCTTTAATATTACATGCATTTAATTACTAATTTACTCCAGGCTTATGGAAAATAATGGAAAAACGTGTAACTTTTTTACTATTTAAAAGTAATAAATTTCAAATTATTTTCTTCACTGTAGATAACTCAAATACGTATTGGGTAAGCCTAATAAAAATAGACCACAGAAATATTGCATTTACTACAAAGGATATTATAAGGATGCCAATAGTTTTGGTATAATTTTTCACTCAAAAGTCCATGTATACAGGGTGTTTCCTCCATGGTTGTCCATAGAGTAGGAGGTGATACTACTCACCTAGTCAAACAATTTTGCTGCAGGGCGACGGGGAGGGGCATATCAACAGTTTGGGAGCTACGGAGGGATTAAAAAAATATGCGAGGTTTTCACAAAACACTCTGTAGCTCAAAAAGTACAGGATATATGGTCACCATCAAAGGATCATTGTATGCAAAGCTTCATAGTCAGTCCAACGACTGCTCAATCAGTGGCATACTCGTCTTTTCTCAGAAATTATGGTGGTCTAAGTTTTTTTTCCAACTTTTTTTTAAGTTTAACGGGTTTTTTTTTTACAAAAACGTGATTAAAATAGCTGTAGACTCTCCTCTTTAATTTGACTTACTACACCCTAGATACTATCTGCACCTGTTAAAGGGTTATTATCTCAGAACCCATTTTGTGAAAACCTAGCATATTTTCTTAGTCCCCCTGTAATTCCGAAACAGTTGATATAGTCCGTCCACCCTGGAATACAATTTTTTGTTTAACTAGGTGAGTATTATCACCTCCTGCACTATGGACCACCATGGAGATAACATCGTATAGACACTTCGTAGATTCCAACATACCAAGTCTTCAGAGACTTTATCAATCTTCGGCCTGTCTGTAAGTCTCTGGAATACTTGATTTCCATACTGAAAACGACTGAAAACGCGCAGTGCTTCGAAGACTATTTCTGATATTAAAGAAATATGAGAAATGAATTATTGAAGTGAGTATATTTTACAAAGCATTCCACGTCCGAAATATTCTCACTTGAATAGTACCAGTTTCGAAATGTTCTCTCAAAAAAGGTTTCCCTTTATTGCGTAATTTTGTTTCTACTTGAGTTTGATTGATTCACGATAGGTTGAGCCCTATAGGAAAATTCCTAAACCACCATATTACAATAACACTATACAATCCTACACAAACCTACCATGTGTAGGTATTCTCTGTCTGCGACTGTCCAGCGATAATGGACGACAGTGTTTTTAAGAAGGACTTGCTTAGCCATAAGAGTACCCTAATTCAGTTTAGGTTGAGTTTTCCCCACAATTATTTCATTGTTCAACCGGTGGAAATATCCAGCCAAAGTCGACTGTACTATCCAAACCAGATTGCTGTACCTAAGTTAAATATCTTAAGGGAAATCTCGATTTCAAAGGGGTGAGCCCTTAAGCTTGTTCCTAGCAAACTCATCCGCCTTTCCAGGGATATTGCGTCATATGGACTGAGGACAAATTGCAAATTAATGGGAGCAAATGGCGATTATAGAGGATATGATCCATTCATTGCATACCAGCTCAGAATAGATGCAATTATATCTGCAAGTAAACCCAGTTCACTCAATCTGGCAGGGAATATACAAAGAGTACTGTTGATATTAAATAGAATGTCACGCAAAGGATTTTAACAGCAACCAACTAAGGTCAGTCGTTTTGGATACTCTGGGTATCTGGCTGTACCATACGCACCTCAACGAATATTGTTCGAAAATATATTGACGGAGAGTTAATGTCCTTAGAAAATGTAAACTCTTAAGTAAGAATTTCTCCTATGAGTGAAACAAAAAACCTGCCGAAACAATGAAATTTGTAGACAAGGACTTTAATTAGATGTTTTTCTCCATCCCAAATAAGGTGACAATAATTACTTTACCTAAGATAAAATTTATTCGAAAACTTACAAAGGAGGGGTGCCTTAATCCTAAAAGGAAACTTGTAATCACCTAAATCGTTCGATGAAGTTAAACAAAGTCGAAAACAAAAGATTTAAATGGAACCATAAAATGAGAAGAGAAAAAAAAACGCAACTTTTCAGTTTCTTAAAAGCCCAGCTAGCAAGAGGATAAGCGTCTTAATTAAGAATTATCTTATCTGAAATATTGCAAGGACAACGACTATGGTGGTGCGCAACTACCCCTAGAACACAAAAATCCATAAAAAGGGTCACCCTCGGAAGTGATTTGCCTGAGAAAAATGGACAAAAAGGGATTTTTTCTTGTTTTTAACTATTGAGATTTATTCCGTGATAATCAAAAGCTTTCAAGCGAATTGCTTGGTCCATGTGAAAGGGCGAGTTCTCCATGGATTGTAAGGATTTCATTTCAGTAATAAACAAGAACGAGTTTGTCCAGAGAACAGTTAGCCATCGGAATAAGATGATGGACTTTAAGCAGAAGGATAACAAAATTCTTTTAGATCCAATATAGGGAAAGTCTGCTGAATAAATAATTCTTTGGAAAACTTTTCATTTCTATGCTCTTTTGAGTCTTAGAAGACTTTTCCCCAAAAGGTTGTTGGCATCTGGTAAATGGGTGAAATCTTTGAATCCCGCTAAAAGTTTTTCTGTTTCTATTCAATTTGCTTTCAATGAATCTATTGGTTTGGCCTTAAATTTGCATGGTTGCTTCCACTACTGACAACATAGATCTAGGGGGGTATTATAAATATATGTATGTTTTTTGTATCTCCTATAGCGTATTATGAGGAGGCTTTATTATTGGAGATTAATAGAAATTTATTCTTTGACCACAAAGTCTCCAAGAGAATTTATTTGCATTTCAAACAAGTCTCTATTTTTATTGTGTTTTTTTTAACTCAGGGTATAACTTATGATGCAAAGCACAGAATAGCAGAAAGGAGATAAGGAAAGGATTAGGGGATATGAGGAGAGTAGCGGAAGTGCCGATGAATGTCGCCCGTAAACTTTCGCAAATTATATGCCGGAGGAAAGGCAGAAAATGGTAAGCTGATCCACATTCGCACTGTTCAGGATAATAAAGCATCACGGAATTGTAGGGAACTGTAGCCCGAAAGTTAAGAAAGTAAAGTATAGCATGCAGGAATTATTCTACAAGGGATCAGATTAGATATTTCATCAGAACATTGACCATGCATGTAGCGAAAAGTATTCGAAATTGGTGCTCGAGCGATTTGATATGACAAGTAATTGCCATACCGTCAATGAGCTTGAAGGCTTTCCTTTGGACAACATCTAATGAAGCTAAGGCTGTGCAACCAGTCCCGGCCGATATGTGGGAATTGTATTCCATTTTATGTCTGATATAGATAGGACTTCTAAAGAAGCGCTAGATTTAACGAGTTGAAATATTTCTTACACTTTTTCAGAAATTTAAGATATTTCGATGCTTCTTTGGCAACAGAGAAGATGTAATCTGTCCAGCTTTACTTACTGGAAATATTAATGCCATAAATGCTTTGTGACGATGAATCAGAAATTATTGCCCAATCAAAGGAAACAGATGAGACAGATTTTGACCCGCAAGCGAGGATATTATCAAGATCGTAATTCAATGATCTAATCATGCAATCACGTTTAACACAAGAGCCATTCCCTCTGGAGTCCGCAAGAGTGCCAAAGGAGTAAGCGAAGTCAAGGGTACTGTCATCGGCGAAACTATGTATGGGATTGAAAGTAAGGGAAAGCAGATCAAATGAAATGAAAAAGAGATACGAAGAGATAATAGAGCCCTGGGGCCCATCGGCATTTATAGAGTGATGTTCAGATGTAACACCATCTAATACAACTCGTATTTAGCGATTAGATAAAAACAAAAACAAAAAAACCCATGGTAGAAAAGGAGGGAAAAGACCAAGTGTTTTAAGTTTGACTATAAGTGTAGGATACCAGACTCAAAGGCGTATCTGCAACGAGTTATGTTTGGATGTCAGAGTTTAGCTAACTCTTGTAACTATTTCTTCTTTAGAGTATCTTCTGCTGACCGTCTCATCCATGCTGACTTTATTTAGAGCTTTTTTCGAAAAATATTAATTAAATGACGTCACTGTATGTGGCCATTTCATATATATATTTTTGGACTACTCTCAATAAAAGTAAAGAAATGTTCGAGATCATGAAACGTAAAGATCGAGAACAAATTCGTCGTTTCGTGGTCTTTAACAAACAATTTCGGAGGTTATATGTAATCCAACCTTCTTCACTTGAGATTTTTTTACTGCAGCATCAACCAAAACTTTTGTTTTATTTTCACGGATCTTATTCATAGTTTAATTTCAAGAAGAACTGTAAATATCCCGATTATCCGCACATTACGTTTATATAAGAGATACACAACACCTCTCATGAAATAATGTTTTAAGCTTCTCCATCTAATCGAAGAAATCAGAAATAGCAAACTACAGTCTTCTATGCTATTTTAAATATATCTGGCATAAACAGCTGTGAACGTACTGTGCAAAGATTTCAAATCAAAATAGAAAATGTCGCAACATCAATTGATTGAGAGTTTCGTATTAGTTTTAGTAAAGCCTCATGTTAGTACACCCTAGTTTTACACATGTATCCCTAGATCTTAAGGGTCTAATGGAAAAGTTGTTGAACAATAAACTCAATGATGATGCTTTGCTAGACTGGTTGCAATCCACAACTAAGTGAACCAAAAAAAGCTTAATTTAGCCGATGTCACTTATTTATGTCACATAGGAATCTAGACAACAAAATATTTCAAATTTTAATGAATGTTTTTTCGTAATAAATATTTACATTTGTCATTCCATCAAAAATGCAGCTTTTTCATACTTCATTTATTTTTAACAAGTAAAATAATTTTAAATATAACTTTAAACTCAAATATATTCTCTTTCACTTTCTACAATGTTCTATCATTTTTCTTCCCTTCCCAATCCCTATTGACGAAAAATACGCCTCCAGTGTCCAGTACTGCGAAATAAATGAAGTTTCCATTGAAGCTTCCCCACTCTTTATATGTAGTCCCTCTATGTAGTCGAACGACGTTATCCTGGCGAAAGAGCACCTTTCATCTTCAAATCAAAGATGCTTGATATTCGTCTTGCGCTGAGTTAAGCCACTCAAGTGGCTCACAATAAACAGATTTGAACTAGTTCGAACCAGCCGGAACCAGCCCGAACCAGGTTCAGTCGGATTCAGGCTAGTTCAGACTAGTTCAGGCTGATTCAGGCTGGTTCAGGCTGATTCTGGCTGATTCAGGCTGATTCAGGCTGGTTCAGGCTGATTCCTGAGACGTGATGGTAAAGAAGAATTCACACTCTGTCCGTGCTATTAGATACAGAAATTTTACCTAATTTGGCAGATGTCTATAAATGGTTTAATGACCCCAAATCAAAACTTCTCAACAGTTGCGGTAGGATTTTGTTCCAGCAAGAACATGTAGGATATCCTCGTCGAGCTCAACAGATCTTCGAAGACGAGGATTGTCTTCTAGGCTGTAAACTTCTTCTCGGTATTTCTCACTTATTGTACTATCCCAGAATATGCCGAATAAACTCTTTTGTCACATTTATTATAACGTGGAAAAAATAGCTATAGGTACAAATAGAAACTCGCTCTCTAAGAATAAGGAAAGGGTTAATTTACTTAATACACAGGAAGTTAATGGACACATCTTATCTCCTTGCAAAAAAAACACATGCCCTTTCTTAATTAATTGTCTTCAATTCAAAAAATTCCCAAAATAAAATTGATTTCCTAATAGACATCAACAATTTATCACAAATCACCTGAACATATAACGTCAAAACTTTAAAGGTCGAATACAGGTCAAAATGTATCCAAGTAAAGCACAGATACATACTCCAAATTACGGTAAACGAAATACAAAAAAAAAAAAATACAACAAGTATCATGAATCCCATAAAAATTTATACGGCTCCTTATTATGATTTGACTCTACACTTAATAAGACAAGAGAGGTTATCCCCGGTATCCTTTGAGGGCAACCAATCAATATGATTTCCTGTGGACCGTACTTAAAGGACCCTTCCGAAATTGAAACCGTCCGGACACTATCTGAGCACGAATTGGTCCATAAAACGAACAAAATACCAAAGTGGTATAATGGTCATGTTTATCGTCTCCCATTGACGAAAGGACATCATGTAATATGGTCTGTTGAACTCAAGTGTTCTATTGGGATAAATTCGATGAAGCAAAGAAAGAAGAAAAAAAAATGAAAAGGGGAAGCCAGGATTTAGGAAGTAGCTTAAGCACTTTTCCAGTTCCGATATAAAACATTGATTATGGCGAAAGGAAATTTTTCTCAAACCATTGGACTTGCTATGTATATACAATATTTTACGGAATTTTTCCTTAGATCCGTCCTATATCTAGATACGGTGTACAAGTATACAATAAGGATACCTATACGTTGCTCCTTATTAGATCAGGGAAATTTAATTGCAGCAACAATTTCCTCAGTTCATTATTCAATTAATAGAAGCCTGAAGCCATAACACACGAGTGCACCTGCTACAGTACACGCAGTCAACCTCTTTATTTCATGCCTACATATATGAGACTCGCAAGAATCACAAAAGGTAATTTATGCTAATTGAGAGTTTCCTAAAGTGCTTTGATCTTGTCAAATTTGTGACTAATTGCGACACCTATTTACACCTATACACACCTAGGCTTACCGGGGCAGAGACAGGAGCAACAGTGATTGCCTAAACGATACTGCTGCACGTACGATAATTAATGGCATGTTAAATGTGCGTATATTTGATTAATGGCTCCTCCTAACTGCCGATATTAATGGATGTGTAATCAGTAAAATTGCAAACGCATGGGAAAAGTATATCCTATTCAAAGACCGAGATGTAATGGCCTATTCGATTCATACCTACTATGTAGTATGAAGGTATATAGTATAGTATATGGCTAGAGATATCTAGGTTTACAAATCCATGTACATTTTATACATATAACACATGGAAAGTACAGTCGCAATTAGTAACCAATCGAAATGTAAAAACGTCCATGAACTCAAATATATTTTTGCTGATTTGTATTTATGTAGAAATGTCTGCATGAATTAAAAAAAAAATACAAGCGGCTTATTAGCATTGCAGTTGCAGAGGCTCTTAAAAGCTCCATTTCCCTAGTTGTAATTGTAATTAGTTTGTTGGAAGTTTAGCGATTGGAGTGGAAATTGTAATTTCAATATTTTTCTCCAATTGTTTAAAAACTTTTCTGTTCATTATCCCCAGTAAAAAATATTAATTCTGGAAACGATGGACCAAACTCAGAAATAAGATTCCAGAGCCCATTTTTATTTAAAAACTCTCTATCACATTTTTGCGATTTTGTCCCTGAATGTCCACTTTTCATACAACTTTAGGACCGAGATGTATTAAACTGTGCACTATGATACTCTGAACATATTTTATTAACAATGTTTATTTCAATTAAGCGGGGGAAAGCTTTGGCGATCGGATATAGCTTGAGCGACTTTCTTGGGTGAAAAAGTGGACTGTTCTGCTTCTCGTGATTGCTCGGAATTGGTGCGTCATGTAAAATTAACTTCGTATGAGAAAAATGCTCACAACAGATCAATAATGGCCATGGAAGGAAGAACTCCATAAATACATGCAAAATGTAGTAGCTGGGGTGTATGTGACCCAAGTGCATGAAAAAAGATTTTCCGGCGGCAAAAAACGGTCCGAGAAAGGGAAAACAGTACACCACTCGATAGTATTTAACGAGACCTTTAATATGACATGCAACATGTGGAATTGGAACCACCACTTCTCCCCACCCCGAGGTTCCACTTCCAAACCATAAAAATATTCACAGAAAAATTTTCTTTAAAGAATTGTAGCCGGTAATAAGCTGAAGCGAACACTGAAACCCGTTTTCCGATCGGACATCACGCTACTGAGTTAGAGTCGACTTAAAATGCGAAGAATTTAGTACCTCAGTGCGACTAAAAAAAGGAAATACTAAAAAAGTGAGTATGGCTATAAATAGCCATTTAAGCCTGCGAGTATAGGATTGTGAGTACTCAAACTTCTTCTCAGGAGCTAAGAAATTCGATTCTGTACTAGATTTTCCAAAATGTACTAGATCAAACTTTAGCCCAAACCTTCCTCGCTTAATTGAAATAAACATTATTACTAAAATATGTTGAGAGTATCATAATGCATCAGTTAAGACATTTTTCATGTCTGAAGGTGTCGGGCCTTAAATCATCATTCCCCCTTAAAATTTGGGTAACTGGCGCCTGACTGATAGACTTTCAATGGTGCCATATTCTAAAAACTTTCCCTAAATATCCTGGAAAACAATAGTTTTTATCCAGTAACCATTAAAATGGGCAGTGTCTCTGCTAGGCAAAAATAGCTTTTTTACAAAATCCAGATGGTAACTAAAAAAAAAATAAAAGAAAATTATGGAAAACTTACGTGTATTGAGAGATACCTACAAAATAATTCGAATATCTTGAAAGTGACAAATGTATCATCAGGTTTTCAATCGCAGCTTGAGCTTGGCACACCGCTAAACTGTACACCGGTTTTTGTTTAACAAAATAATTTTGGAATTTTCTTAATTTCGTATTTTTCTTACATACGGGCTGCGTGTTTCGGATCAAGGTACCTTCCAGTATAACAGGTGATTTCTTGAGGTGAGCTGATAAAACTTGTTCCACATACCCACTGCCCAAGCACCCCTGAGGAGATTTAAAACTGCGGTGTACTGCAAATCTCTATGATGCACTTCAGTTCTATAGGTCTACGAGAGGAACAACCTTTACTACACCCAGATCGAGTTTTTTAATTACTAGGCGTAGGTAGGTAGAACTGTTGAATGCTTTACCCACTCGTATTAAGAAGTCCTATTCAGTTAGACACGCTTAATATTTAAAAAAAAATATGAAGTCTCCACTTCCAGTCGAGTTCTACAAAACTTGTTTATTTTATTTTATTTATTTTTTTCATTATTATATTCATAGCTATCTCTTTGGATTATTTTTTATTATTACTCATTATTAATTTTCTTTTCTGTTTTCTTTGTTCTCTCGTACTCTGCCCGTAGTTAGAGTGAATACGTATTAAATGAACAAATAGTCCTGGAAATTATAACGCTAGTTTAAAGTTAAGAATTTAATGGTTTATTATCTGTTTCACGATGTCTAAATCGCGCTCAAACTAAATTCTTCACAATTCAATAAATACTATGACTTAATTAATGCAAAATATATAGAATTTTAGTAGAAAAATTAATTTAAAGGAAATTCCAAATTTAATCTATAAAGTTAATACGAACATTCAATAAGTGCAAAAGAGTAAAACTAGTTACAAAACTTGTTACAAATGGCAACCCAGATCAATATTTGGTATTTGATCAATTTGACTTCTTATTTTATTGAGTTTTGGGATTAGGATATTTTTAATGCAGTCGTTTCCCAAAATAAATTCCACGTTTTAATATTAAATATATTATTACGAAACTAACCAAGTGCATCGTTGTGCTGCCAAATTGGAAAAGATATCGAGTAAAGATAGATTGATGATTTTCGCACGAAAGAACGGGTTTCAAATGGTACAATAACTTGGCATAAAAAATTAAAGTAAAATATTTTTACCTAATTACAAATTTCATGCCTACTCAATTTTTCCTAAATTTATCATTAATGTTAAATTTCAAATATTTTAAGCACATTAATAATTTTTTAGCTTAAAATTAATTATTATGTACGAATGTAGTGTACTGCCCGTGTGCAGTTGTGGCTGGCTGGCGCAAAAGGTTCTTCTCACTCATTTAAATAAAGGCATTATTCATTAACCATTGCCAACATTTATTCCCATCTAGTCTATCAAAAATCCTAAGCGGAGGTTAAGTATCATCTCATCAGCTATCGTAAGGATCATATTTCGCTTAACTACGACAGCATACAGATCAATACTAACAGTGCAAAGCGATATAGTGCATTTCCGGTAAAAAATTCAAAATCATTCACTCATTTAGTCTAATAGAGATATAAACTATTTTGAAGCTAATTTGGAGTATCCGGATAATTAAGAATGTTTTTGTGAGCCCATCGGTGAAATTTTATTGCTCCTGGCCTTAAGGATAATTTTTAATGCCGTGTTTATAGTAAGTAGTGATTTTTCTTAGAACGCATTATACGTTTTTATGTTTCTTCATTATGGCTTCGAAAACGATACAAACAAGGATTTAAATCCAAAGTCTTCACGAAATAGGGACATCCGCTTCCAAAATATCAAGAACATTAGGTATGGGCATGAAGAGGCTGGAAAAGAGCAAAGGCGATGTACACGACAACAGATGCTCCGGTAGACCGGCAACTCTTTCGCCTACAACAAAAATAAAAATATGGAAAATAATAAAAACAATTCATGCATTGGAAAGAGGACAGATATGAAGGGGATAAATCAATCCGAAAATTACCAACAACGGGGAAATTAGGTGGTCTAAGAGAACTACCGTAATTTTAACGGATGAGACCCGAATTGTTTTGCTAAATAGGTAAAACGGGATGCAAGAACTAGTAAGCCTATACAAAAGCTGAAATTGCATCTTATGATAATGATTGTAGGAGGAATCATCTCAGGTGGAAGGTTGAGAGTTCATGTTGTTGAGGAAAATACAACCGTCGATGGATCCTATTACCGGAACAGCATTGTACCTGCTTACGCAGAATGCAAGTGTTAATATGCAAGTTTATGTTGCATTTGCTAATATCAGGATTTTTATGAAATGTTTTTAGCTTTATTTTAGTTTATTATTAGTTTAGTTAGTTTATTACTTACTCGTTCTTTCTTTCTCTTTCTTATTTTTTTTTTTACTATTTTTCTATTATTTATTTATTAATTTTTCTTATTAATTTGAAATTTTGCTGGATCTCTTGTACGCTCCTAATAGTAATCGTGGTTTTCTGTTCGATATTCAAAACATAATATAACTCAAAAGTTCTTTTTATTACACTCTACTCTTTACTTTTATAAAACTCGCATACAATTATCAATCAATTCTACTTGAATTATCGCTAGTACTGTACTTCAAATTACCGCAATCCAAATAGAATACTTCTTACTACGTTCACTTCACTGTCTGAGATAAGAATCACTTCTGGCGGTGACAAGAGCTGTATTTATAATCTAGAAATTGCCCAGAGCCTTCCCGAAGATTCCATTCTAGAAACATCGTTTCTCCGAACCTAAAGTTGTTTATGTTCGTACTTTATAGATGTCGTTTGTCCTTTTGTATTTGACGTAACAATACTTAAAATGATTTTAAATCTTACATGTATAAATGTTCCCAAAAAGAAAAAAATTAGATGAAGTGATTTTTGAAGCTATTTTCCCTTTGATTTTGAACAAGTTTACCACTTTTTGGTATTTTTGATGGATTCAGTCTTTTCGGAACGAGATCAATATTATTCCTTTGATATCATCCGATTGTGTTTTTCCTATAGTATGGTGGTGCAAGGTAAGCATATAGGATCGTAATGTTTTACGCAAAAATGTAGGAGTCAATTTGGATGGCACCCATTGATGTACACTTCTCCATTTACTTATATAGTGCTCATAGAGAAGAATGTGTCACTTGTGTTTCGGCATTCACAAATGGCTTGCCAAACGAAGAAGTTCAACTACGCACTTTTTTATTCGAATTCGATGTATTTTTTATGATTTACTTTCGTTGTAATACTGAGAAATATTTTTCATTAGATATCATTTATTCCAAAAAAAAACAAAGGTTCTATACGAGCATTCCCGTTTGCGTGCATCAATTCGCAGAATTTTATGAATCTTATTCTTTATGATTTTTTTTACGGATTTTATTACTTTAGTACAATTATTATTATTATATATGTTTCTGTCAAGTGAATATATCGTACGTCTTAGCTTCTTCGACTTTATTGTCCACCTACTTACACTTATATGGGTAAAGTGAAGACGTCTTCTTAGACTAACTTATTCAAATTCGGATGCTAAAACATTTTTGATAATCGCTATTTTTTCCGTTGTCGAAATGTCAAAAACCAATTTTGATACGACCCTACTCAACATCTTTTTGAAGAACAAGTCTTACGCACTTTCTTTGAAAAACCTTTATGAGGCTCTTCACTGTGATGTGCACTTCAAGGTACATAAAAATGCTCTTTAAGATTACATCAATCAATATGCTGTCCCTGCCTCATATAATCAATGGAAAAAATAAAAATCAGTTTCAAATGAAAATAAAAAAATAAAATAAATAAAGAAATAAAGGCATATACTACTTCACGATGCTATGATCGAAAATTGAATCCCCATTTGACTTACGAGCTGTCTGTAATTTTCTGGTTGTATTTGCATGACATTTTCGAGCTTCGAGAACCCTCCTATCGATAAGCTCGGTAAAGAAAATGCAACAAATCGACCCCTCTGAGTAGACTCAATGTTACCGATGAGCATCTCATACGATGTGAGTAGACCACAGAAATTTCCTCTAAAATTGGCCTAAGGTAAAAGTGCAACCTGCAAGCAAGAAATAATCTTTGAAGTCAGGAGATTTACACACCTTGCCTCCAAAGAAATTGAACTTGCGTACATTAAAAATTACAATCATGGTAAAGATGATAATTGATATACAAGAAATAAAACCTTCCATAATCATCACGGTTGCAATACGCATTTAACCTAACTTTTAAACTTAAGACAACGAAATGAGACGGGATCTCATCCTGAAAAATCTGTCTTTCATTACTGAATTCTTCTGTGTTGTGTGCTTACCGACTTTTATTAATCCACAATTACCGGGTAAACAAATTCGGCATGTGTACACATTCTACCAACTTTGCGGCCCCACAGCAAAGTACCAAACTCACGCATTTGTGTACGGTAAGGACTTCATTTCATTTTGATGCCAAGAGCGCGCCACAAGTACTTCACTCACCCATTGTCAAAGTTCAGTTCAATTCAGTTCAAATCGGTCTTTATAATGGAAGCCTCTTAAACAAGGAGGCATAGGCTATTGTTTCCAGCACTTGCTCACTCTGTGGGCTCATCCCATAACGTAAAATTGTAAACTCATCACCCATAAGGTCTGTGCATATATATATGTATGAGGTCTACAGCAATGCCTACGTACACATAGCTTCCCATATGATTTACGTTTATATGCATGCCGGATGAATATCTCTGGCTCCACAACACTGGCTTGTGTCAACATAATAATACCAAACCGGATTCAACGCCTCAAGGTGTTTGCTAACATCTCAAATAGACACATGTTTCGAATGGGGGCAAGGACAACGTTTTGTGTGCTTACGGGACGCAGTAGGCGAATAATTGTTTGTTATATTATGCCCTGGGATTTCAGGGGAGACTGACTTCTCTATTCTATTGCCCACAGATGATTGAGCCTTTAAGGTTTCTTTTTTCTTATTTATAAATCACTGGAAATGGCAATTCTCTGATCATAATCAATTTTTCATTATTTCATGTTATAACTGGCTAAACTGGATAACTGCTTCTATTCCATTGCGAGATTGTGACCCCTATCCTAGAAGTCATGACGGAAATATAGCTGTGGTCACAAGTTGAAGCAGATTCTGATATACTTAGACGAACACTGGAAGCGCCTTGCACAGAGGCAATTTGCTAGTTCTGTACAAATTAAAAATGGACACACTACTTCAATGTTGGTTAGATATAGGCGGATCTTCAGAAAATTATTTCTACTAGTTTCTGCTGATGACTTCGATTGAATTTTCACTTTGAAGTGAGATGAAAGAAATAAGATTTATAAAAAAGAAAAAACGAACCGTACAAGCAAATTTAAAAAAAAAACTATTAACTAATCTTTTTCAAAAAAAAAAGCTTCTTTTAGTGCTAAGGTGCTAAATGCCAGTTCCAAAATCCAAAAATATTATGCAGATTTTCAAAATGACTCAACTTTACAAAACACAATGCACCAGACTCATAGATTTGGGTGCCCTTTTGAGGTGGTTATAGAAGACCGCCAGATCTGAAAGAACAGTGGATCGCATGCGGATCACTCGTCTGGTAAACACACTGATTTAAAAAGGAAGATATGGTGGGTATAAAAGTTTGTTGTGGACCAACCAGATCGGATCCTACCCAACTGCCTTTCAAGCAGATATCCATTACATAGAAATGTGCATTAATCTCTTGCAGCCATCTCTGACAGCCAAGCCGCGTAAAAGACCTTCATTCAAAACTGGTTTCGGATTGTAGAGGTATCTTAAATTAACTATAAGAGGAAAATAACGTAGTTTAATGGGCACCAGGATACAAGTGGTATGATGGAAATAAATCCGCTGACTACGTAGCCAGAACAGGAGCGGAATTTCCATTTACTGGACCCGAACCCTTCTGTGGCCTCACGAATAGGCACTCAATAGGAGAAATAATTTTCAAAATAGAAAAAGCTCACTAGATACAATGACAGATCCAAATGCCTAGGACATGCTCGCCAAAGACTCCAATGTCTCCGCATGGACTTTGTAATCCTCTCAGATGTCTGGAAAACTGACGCTAATAAGGTATTAATCTTCCTAAAAGGGGTGAACGTGGGCTATATCTAACACGGCATGGTCATTGCACAAAAGATATTTTCGGTCGCGGTGCTTAGGGGGCGGTTCCCAGACTCACCCGCATATTGCATAATAATAAGCTGAACGAATTTCTTTGTATTATTGCAAGTTGATGCATTATTAACAAAAGCATATAAGTTAATATCTATTCTATCTTTCACTAAAAAAGAGAATTTGAAGAACATATGTATGTATGTACCTTGAGCCTTCCTTTTTGTCGAAGCATCAAAAAAAGATAAATAGTTAGATCTAATTCTACTATAATTAGAATTACGTTTAAGACAGCTATGATGACACTATCCTGATTTACTAGCGAATGGCAAATGAATGATATATTAGGTAGCAGCAGTACACAGAAGACAACCAACAGGAAGCTAACTAACTGGCGCGTCTAATTTTAACTGATACAATGATCCACAATGTCGACCGCTATGCATGAAAGACCATTAAACTGTGATTACTTCAACTATTGAAGGGTAGACGAAAACAAATGGAATGGTGCATAGAGCTTTCGCTGACCAGTATAACAATCTCTGTATCTGTCGGCATTATTCCAAGCGTCTCCGTGGCTCTCTCCATATAGTTGGTTGCTTAGACTTATACACTTCTGCTATTGGGAAGGTTTTAATATATTCATCTGCATAAAATCACGGACATATTAAACAAAGATTTACTGAACTAAGTACTTTAGCACCATACACATCGTTCATATGCTTCACAATAGACAAAATTTCCATTACCTAGGATAAGTCAAAAAGTGAAAAGACCAGAGGGGTACCGCTCATGTATCTTATCATCCTTATATTGGGATCTTATTATAAACCATATCTCGCTAATGCTTACCCAGCGGAAATAAATAGTAATATGCTAGGCAAACGATCTGGGTAATGATAGGGTACGTGCACAACGAGGCGAGGCGAGGCTATATCAAGAGTTGAAGAATTAAAATGATTGTACACTGTACTATGATAGTATCTCGCTCTAGAATGAAATATTTCATTCTTTCGCGAGAAGCAGCGCGCTAATTTTAATAGCTGGCATATTCTTATAGGTTTTACTTTGATATAATCGAAAGGTTCTTTATTCATTCTCATATATTGGAAGAATCTATCAGGGTTAGCCCGAAAATCTCCACATGAATGATGAGTTCGCCAAATTCCAGACGTTTCGTCATTATCGGGAAGCAAGCAAAAGAGCGGAAAGTACACTTAGGTGAAAAATACCATATAGTTGCACTACTTGATAAACACAGAATTTCTTCTGCAAAAACTGATAACATAATTTATGCCCTCACTTCGTGATTTACCAAGAAACTGAACGCCTTGTTGTTGAGATGTATCATCACCTCGCCTCGCTCAACTGTCTAGTCTCGCCTCGTTATGCACGTACCCTTATAGTAACAAGTAGGATTAGGTGGAATCCCTCTGGGCTGATGTAACTGACTGACGATCTATTTGTTACCTATTACAAAATAACCAGTAATAAATCTACCCTATTATTTTCATATTATATATATATAAGCTTTTTGTCCAAGTAATTTTTATATATTAGGGTATTAAACGAGGCTAGATTTCACTCGCAGAAGAATGAGTTCCACCGTGTTCTATGGTACAATTTTCCTTCTAACAATGTTCTTAACATTTATTACTCATTTAATATCTTGGCACAGGACAGCATCCATCTTTTCTTTCTTGGTGTATGTGGAGCAAAGCTCCACCAACGAAGTCACACCAATGCAGTATTGCAGTATAGTACCTAGTTTTGACTAAGGATGTTTTAATTAATGTCTAGTGGAAATCTGAATCTAAAATCCTATACCTGATGAAATCCGAATAGTTCCATAAGGTTTCAAGCATTTCTTTTCCACGACACTAATTTTGAATTGTTACACACACGCGAATCCCAAAGCAACCGAAATTGACCATCATGAAACCAGATTCAAAAATTTCCAGGTAGGTGTTCCGATCATATCTTTTGATATTATTCAGAAATGCAAAGTTTTTTTTTATTCTCCTCTATAGCTGAAATGAATACTTCTCCATTGCAAGATTTCAATATAACTCCCATATGTAAAATTTCTACACTGGACCTTGTACAATTGAAAAACTTTCGCTGCATTGTCGACAAGTCAATAATGTACGGACGCCATCTCGAAACGTGAATATTGAAATCTCATCACTATATACCAACAAAATATTCTCTATTCCCATGGGATGTTCAGACTTATTAGTGCTTGAACATATTTTCACATCATTTTTATATCGATCTCAAGTAAGTAAATGATTTTGCTTTACTCACTTAAGAGCGATGAAATTGATCTGAAACTATGTTGAAGTACTAGTACGTCTAGAGAAGGTACACACCGGTCAAAAGCTTGGTGTGTATGCCTCTTCTTGCTGGACCAAAACTCCTCTGTGGTAATGCTTGCAAAACTAGCACTATAAGCCTGAGTGTGTAAAGAAAATGGCCTGATCCTATAGGCAAGATCAACTAGTCATAACTACAGACCGTAAATCAAAATCATCTGCATTGGATACGAATATTATCCACACCTATACGCCTTTAACCTATATAAGAAAAGTGACGCATAATCCCATAATCACGACAAACAAGAAACATCAAATTGCAAGTGAATTTGTATAACTTTTACAATACTCTGACGCACATCATTGATAAAAATTAGAACACTTTTCTTTCTATACACTAAACTCCTTATAGAAAGTCTATCCTTGATTCTTAAATCAGTTATTAATACCAAAAATACCAAAACACAAAACGAGAGAAAGATGTCGCTTAATGAAGGCAACGTGCGTACAACCATAGTAATGCCAGCATATCCAATCCCAAATTAAAAATTAAATTCCGATGTGAGCACAATATATTAAATCAATCTCGATAACGTCCGGATCATTAATCAAATCAACCCAAATTAGAAATAATTGACTTTGCACCAATGAAGGTACCCCAAGTTGCTCTGGCCAGAACGAAAGCCCACATTGAAAGTCTTGAAGGAGATCAATCATTTATTCACGAAGGGAAGCCCACATGTAATAAGGCACAGAGCTAGAAACAAATCCTTGGTCTTAAATGTGGACTCTAATGTTCCCTACGTTTTATACCCGGCTATCCGGCTATGGGTATAGTTAGTAGGACCGGGTAGATATAGGGAGGGCGGGGGACAAAAACGCCCAGAAATTCCAATCAAATGAGAACACGATTCAATAAAAGACATCATTAATTTTCGGTTGGGCTTACTCTCCAGTATAGTTACCCTCTTTGGAAGAAACCTAGTGGTGGCCACATGACGGCTAGAAGAACTAATATTCCAGTTCAGTTTAGGGTAGGAAAGAAAGAGTCTGTTGATCGCACAACACAATCAAAATTGGTTGCTTACCAAAATCAGATTTGAGTTCCTTTAATGGCCCTCGTCATCTTGAGCTGTCTTGGCAGATTGTTAGAAATATGTCAAAGAGAAACGAAGGAACACTACGCCTATGATGGGCGATAGCTGGAGCTTTCATAAAGCCGCCCAGCCTCTGATATATAAATATATGTAGAGCAGGCTGTTGGCTTGCTGACATGTCTCAGGCTTATTGATTAATTGCACTGAGAAGAAATATTTAAATAAATCTACTCGAGAGGAAAATCAATATCCTTTTTGGGAATGAAATCCGTCCTTCGCCTAATACTTCTTCTTCTTCTTTTTCTGCTACTACATCGCCTTCTTCTTCTTGCTAGTCTTATTTTCGTTAGCTTTAGATATTTTTGTTGCTGGATACATTGGTCCTCCCGTTGGTTCCATGCTATACACATTACACATATCTGCACCACCAACTCTATAGGTCTGGAGAAGACATTTAATATGGCAAGGAAACGAGCACATCTGCTGCCTCTTACTATAGTGGAATGCTCTGTGTGTTATACTCCTCTAGGCCTCAATACTTTTACCGGGATACCCATTCTGAAAGATATTTTCTTGGTCTTATGTTGGTAGGGTTTTATCTAACAAACAAACTTGGATCACACATACACATATATATACTACTACTGCCACCATCACTACCACCACCACCACAAAACTTATCATATCGAAAAACGGGGTTCAATATACGAAAGTAGGATATAGATGGGGGTGGTGCTGCTCCAACCGAGGATTATAGTGGTGGCAGACCTATACCCGGCTGGAACATAGATATTTCCTTTTTTGTAGTTTCCAACAAGTACATCGACGGCCGACGACGACGGTACGACAGTACGATACGATATGGTACAAGGAGTGTGTTAACGTAATGCGAACAAATGAGCTTTGGCTAGCGTTGCAAATTAGATTTTCAGGAACAGGAAAGGAAAGAAGGACGAACAAGTCCTCAAGACGTATTTGGTCTATTAAGTTGATTTCTTCTTCATTTTAAAGGTCAGAGGGTATATTGGCAAACCCATATGGTTACTTTGTTCGAAACGTATCTGAACTATTTTTGAGGAGGAAATTCAATATGGGACCATGGTATAAATATCCTGGTGGTACAGACGAAAGGAAGTACATACAAACATACACTGTTATATTAGTGTCTGGAGATTTTCATTTTCTGTAAAAATGGAGTTATTAGCAAGGATTAAAAATTCAATACATTATAAAATAAAATTAATAGAAATATTAGAGAAATCATTTTGAAACTATTAGGCGGATGTCGAGTAGGTATGCAAATAGAAAATACAATCAACAAATTTCAATCCTTATTACAGTCTTAAAAAATGTAAGAACTTCTTCATAAAAAATATTAATTAAAAAATCATAATAATATCGTAATTATTATTTAGTTTCTGTGTCTCTATCGCCTAAGTACGCTGATTCACTATCCCAGGTATTCTGGATTCGACCCCCAGCTTGCTTTGGTCCTGAGTTTTTTCTCCCTAGCCTCCTTCCACATTTATTAGAACTTCCCACTACCTGTTCCCACTCCTATATTAATAACCTCTATATTCTATTTATACGAAAAATTTATTAAAATCACACTTTTTTCGGGCTTTCGATCCATTATTACCAACTGGAATTAATATTTTGATTGCATGCATTTTAGTTTCCTTAATCAGAACTCGCGAATACTAAGAAGATTAAGAAGAGCATAAAACATGCAAAAAAGCTAGAATTTGTCTAAGACCAATTTTTATGATACCCTAAATGAATTCCCGTATGTAATTTCATATGATCACCTATCTGTGAAAGTTTGATTTTTGAAGTGGCTTTTTGCATAGAACGGTTCGTCGGACAGTAAAAAGTGTTTATAAACAATGTCATATGATTTCATATTCTGAAGAACTTTTCAGTACACCAAAAATCTCTAAGACTGATGATTTTTACAGTATACGTAAAAATCCTAATTTTTTACATGGCAATACCAAGAAAGGGTTACCCAATGTAGTCTATTTTTGAAAGCACCACAGATTTCAATAATATAAACTGCTAGCAGCAGGCTTTTCCCATACAAAATTTTATTTTTGAAGCCAGCATAAATATGGGAGCAGAGAGGCCAAACCATTGACATATATAAAATGGACTGCTGATACTACTGAAATTCCTTACATTATTTGACATTATTATGGGATCACTTTTCTATAGTTGTCTCTCTTCGGTTTAACTACTTTATTCCGCTGAACTACAAATAATAAGTTCTATACAAAATGCACCATAGTCCAGTTTCAGTTCAGTGGTATTCCAAATGAATATATAGGATAGAAATAGATGGCAATACAATATTTGTAATCCTTTCTCTGTCCCCCATAGCTACTTTTAGGGGCAGGTAGACAAAAATTGCTTAATTTTATTTCTTTAAAAATCAAGTTTAAAAAATATTTGATGTTGTAGGAGATAAGCTTGCAAGAGTAGAAATAATTTCGAATGCATCTGTAATTTGTTGAACTTTTAATATGAATATTAAAGCAAAAGTAAAACTTGAAATTAAGATAATTGTCACACCCTGCCAAAAAAAAAGTTGGCCCATATGAAATAGCAAATCAGGCAGTCCATGTTATATATGTCAGTGGGCCAAACATCCCAAATTACTGTCATGTTGCGGGATATTACATAATTGGGACTACCATGATTACCTAAAATTAAGGGAAAATTAATTAAATTATATTTTAAAAATTAATTCTGTACGCAGTTCTTAATTATGTTTTTGCTAAATATTCAGAAAATATTTAAGTATTTACGTTTTTCTCATTTCAAATTTAAGACTACGCTTCATATGTAATTACAACTACAATGCGTAATAAATTTTGTAATTTATAAGAAAAGTAAGAATCTTAAGAATCTGGACGTACCTATATAAAAATTTCAAAAGTTTAGATGTTTTTTCACGAATTTTTATATCATGAAATTCCTTTTAAATGTGAGAAATAAATATTGCGAAAATTCTCTGTGGATACTCTGTGCACTTTTTTTAAATCAAATTAAGCGCTCCAACAATTTATGTCGATGGCCATACAGTTTAAAAGTTATTAATAGCACTTCATAAACTTTCGGAATAATCGTTAAAAATATTATTTTGATATATTGTCAAACGAAGGTAAGTAGAGGTGCTGTAAAATTCTTAATTTTTCTTGAGGACCGGCTGTTTTGGCATCATAAAAAATTAACAAATGAGTACCAGAAAAGTTTTCTAAAATTGTAATGACATGTAAAAATCAAAATATATTTTAATATTATGAGTGGGTGTCCAATCCATTCTCCTCTACCATCATTATTTCTGTGTGTCACAGGTGGAATGACAAACTTAAATATTATACTCTATGATTTCATCTAGGGTCTAAAAAGCTTGATTCAGATTACATTTGAATATTGTAGGGAGTGTAATGATCAATCGATTTTTGTTGAACATTCTCTTGATCGATAATTCTTAGTGTAAGCAAAAATCATATGTAAATTTGTTGTGTGGAATAGTTTACTCTCGAGTGTAAAAAGTGTTGTTCTTCATTCAAAGTTGGCGTAATAGCCTTTATTAAAAATCGTCGTAATAGCCCTCATTACCAAAGTGGCATAATAGCATTTTAATTACAAAGTTTTTATAATAGCTTTTAGTTGAAAACGAAATAGTCTTCAAGCGAACAATATTCGATAATTTAGTTTTTTTTTTACTTATCAATAGACTTTTCACTCGACTCTTCTGGATCGAGCTCCTCAGGTTCTGGTTCTTCTATATCGGGCTCCTCTGGATCCGGTTCTTGGCTCCATTGAATCAGATTCATTTAGATTTGGATCCTCTGAATCTGATTCTGCTAGATTTGTCTCCTCTGAATCTGATTCATCTGGATTTATTTCCTCAGAATATAACTTCCCTGGATCTAGCTCGTTACTATTTAGATCAACGGAATCTGGCTCCTCTCGACTGGGATCATATGAATCTCGCTGCTCCTCTGAATTTGGTTCGTATAGATCTGAGCTTTCTGGATCGAGATCCTCTTCATCCTGTTCGTGTGAATGTGACTTTCCTTTTGATATTTTTGATTCATATTTTGATAGAAAAGAATTTATATCCGAATATTTTGGATCAAATATCAAATAATCATTTTCACTCAGATCACCTTGATTATGAGGATTCTCCCTACTAGATTTCGGTAAACGACGACGGTTTTTATTTTTTTTCTTATCACGATTTCTTTTCCGTTGAGTTTTTGTTTTCTTATTAGGTTTAAATGTCTTAAGACGATTTTTATTATTTTTATGTTTACGCTTGGTGGACATATTTTGCTCATCGACAGGCATTTCATTCGAATCTTGCTCGTCTAAAGCTGACTCATCTCGATCTGAGTTCTCTAGATCTGACTCCTCTGAATCGGGCTCCTCTCGATCTGAGTTCTCCGGATATGTGTCCTCTGCTTCTGGTTCCTCTCGATAAGATTCGTATGGATCTGGGTTCTCTGAATCTGTCTCCTCTGAATCTGTCTCCTCTGATTCGTTTGCATCTGGCATCCATTTAAATTTTTCTAATTTATATCTTGATAGAGAAGAAGGTTCACCCGAATCTTGATCATTTATCGTTCCATGATATTCAGTCAGATCATCTGGATTCTCCCTAATACTCTCTTCTTCACAATAAGACAGCTCGATACAAACCGTCAAGTATACAAAAATAAAAATTAAAAATAATTTCATTTTTTTTTTACTTGATCTTAATAGCAATCAAAATGAAACTGACTATTATCAGCAAATTTCACTGCTTTTTATTAAGATTGATTCGTTGATTTATCCTGAGTAAGATTGGAGTAGGCAAAACAAAAGCAATTCAAAATATAATAATACTTTCAAATTTCTTAGGTAATCTTATTGACAAAAAAACAAAAAACAAATTTTGCAGGTGTGTACATAAAATATTTGATGCAAAACGTTAAAATTACTGCGTTAGTTTAAACAACTGAATACACACATTTGGACGCATATGATCTAAATGCAAATATGTACTGTGATCAGAACAAAAATTACGAATGGAGTTTACATAGATTAGTGCAATAATGGTAAATTTAAATTTAAATATTTTTATAACACGTGGAGCGATTTTTGACAACATTATTATTTTTTTAATTATTATTATTTACACTAAATACAATTGGCCTTCGTGTAGTAAATTCTTAGAACTTACACTTTCTACTTGACTCTTCAGAGTAGGTAAAAAAACTTCGAGTAAATTTATATCAAATGAAAAATTATCGAAAAATCAGTTCAGCAAATTGTTTTAAGACAAAACTTCGAGTTCATCTTGGAAAAGCGATGTATTCTCAAATGTTGGATTTTATTTACTTCAGAAACTATTTCTTTCTTCGCAGAAGCAAAACTTCGATAAAATGTTTGATGGGTTATTTTTAATTATATATTGAGTAGTTTTCACAAAGCATAGTTTACTCGTTTATTCAATTCAAAATCGAATAGCTTTTACGAAGAAATCTCGAATACATGTGACCGAAAAAACTTCGAAATAGTCTCGAAAAAAAGAATCGATATCGAGTCGTTATTACAATTGGAATTAGCGCTCCTTTTCCTTCGTTTTCGATTCGAGATCGAATCGAGAACGACTTCGGAATCGAAGTTAAACTTCGATTGATCAGGTCGGATGAATGTGTAAGGATTCCGTTGCTATCACCGAAATCTATAGAAAGAAAGGGTAGAGTATTACGCGCAAGTGAGATTTGGTCTGAACAACTGATTCCGCTACGTTATTGTTATTTTAGAGTGGAATATGAATAAAAGCTAATACACGAACAACACAGAGATGATATAAATTTAAAATTACACACAGAAACATACTTAGCCACTTAATTTCACACGCACCAGTTACAGTAATCCTTAATCATAAAATTAAGAAAAGCTCGCGCCTATTAGATAAGTTAGCTAAATTTCTTTTTCTAATCATAGCTCTTTTGAATTTCTTCGATCACAGTACACAACTATATTATTTCGTAAATGTGAATTCCTAACTAACTCACATTAGAATGATGACTGTAGAATAATTGGCATTGAAATGTATTTAAAATTCTATCTGGATTGGATGCCCTAGTATTTATCAGTAATAAAATTTCACATTATATTCAATTTTGGCGTAATTTCCTACTTAAAACGAAAAAAACAGGGCGTTTCCGTCTAGGTGGTCCAGAGGGTAGGAGATGGTAGCATTCCCTTAACCAAATAACAAATGGCATTGCGTTGGGGGCGTGTATCGTGTATCTTAAAAAGTACAGTATGTAGAACTTCATGGCCTTTCCAATGACTGTTCAGTCACCCCCCGTACTCCTCTATGGAGTTCTAGTGGTCTAAACTAAAAACATTTCTTTTTTTAATTTGACTTCCTTTTTCCTTTTTTTTATTTGTGTCAAAACGGGGGTTAACATAACTTCTTTTTTACAAAAACTGTAAACTGGCAACTCTCCTCTTTAATTTCACCTATTACACCCTATGTTCTAACTGTATCTGTTAAACAGTTATTACCACGTAACCTCTTCAAGTCATACCGAAATTTGACGATTTTGTTTTTTCAGTCACTAAGGGAACAAATAGTCTTTGCGAATAGGTTTAAGAATAGGTCTACACCTAATAACTATTTAATGGCTACATATAGCACATAGCACAAGAGGAGAGTCCACAGTTTATAGTTTTTATAGAAAAAGTTATGTTAACTACTGTATTGTAAAAAAAAAATAGAGGTCAAATTAAAACAAATGGTAAGAAAATCCGAAATTTTTAGTTTTTTACTTTCGTTCACCATAACTCCGCAGAGGACAGGTGGGAGCAGGGGCGGATTTCCCTATAGGCCGAGTAGGCCCGGGCCTAGGGCGGCAGATTTAGAGGGCGGCAAAACTTGGTGGGAATATTTTTTTTTTGAATGATTTTTGATTTTTTCTTGTAGTTGTGGGTATTTCATTACATTTTTATACTTTTTCGTTTTTTTTAAATGAAATAATTCGTTGGAAAGTGTTATTTTTAATTCTACTCCATTTTTTTCAAATCTACTCCGATTTATGAGGCAGCCTACTCCGCTAATTCTAGCCTGGAGTCCCATCACTGGATATAGATCATTCAATTTTTCGTGTTTTACAGGGAGTAGGGGGGCGGCAATCTTCCATAGGCCTAGGGCGGCCAAGTGATCAAATCCGCCCCTGGGTGGGAGCCTGACTGAGCAGTCGTTAAAAAGGCCATGAAGTCTGCATACAATCAGTTCTTGGCAGCGACCATATACCATGTACCTTTTAAGATGAAGTGTGTTTTTTGAAAAACTAGCATAATTTCTTAATCACCCTGTATCTTCCTAGCGGTTGATATTGAGCTCTCCCCCCCCCCCCCCTTAAAAACCCTACCATACAATTTATTTTTCCGTTTAGATGAGTGCTATTACCTCCTGGTCTATGGACCACCGAGACGGAAACACCCTGTATAACATGGAGTGACTCACTTTCTATTTCATATGGGTAAACTAAATGACAATTATCTTAATTTCAAGTTTTACTTTAGCTTTAATATTTACATTAAAAGTTCAATAAATTAGAGATGCATTCGAAATGATTTCTATTCCTGGAAGCTTATCTCATCAATTTATTTTTGAAACTTAATTTTTAAAGCAATAAATTTAAGCAATTTTTGCCTGCCTGTCCCTAAAAGTAGTTATGTAGGACAGAAAAATAATTACAAATATTGTATTGCCATTATATTCATTTGTAAAACCACTGAACTGAAACTGGAGTATGGTGGATTTTGTATAGAACTTATTATTTGAAGTTCAGCGGAATAAAGTAGTTAAACGAAAAAGAGACAACTATAGAAAAGGATCCCATAATAATGTGAGCAATTTCAGCAGCTCTAAGAAGACGACAACGAGTGACGTTAACCGAGCACGTCTAGTATAATTTTACCAGTATATTGTTATAAAAAGGAAGGAAAATTTAGTTAAGTGTGGAAAAATATTATTAAATAAAAAGAAAAAAATCAGACAAAGAAATAGGAATATTTTTTGTACTTTTTCCGGAAATCCAACGTTTCACCGCAGAGCAGCAGCTAAGTAATAAGTATTTGGCAGGGGGATGCTTTAAATTAAAGCCACTTTCCATTTTACGCTTTTTACTCGTGATTTAAGTACTAGATAACAACCACAGAACTAGTACACAACACTAAGTACAATTTTTTTTTCTTTTTTTATTTTCCTTTCTTTTTGTATGTACAACTAATAGTAGATATTTGTTTAGTATAACAATTTTGTTATGTTGTTATACGATATTATGAATGATATCTCCTCCCAAAAATCATGTGGTGCGCATATAAAAATGAAAAACAGGAGTTGGTTTCCTTAAGGCATATTGGCATAAATGGTAAGGAAGATCGGGGCTGTTAGTATGAGCTGCATCCAAATGACTGACATATATACAACGGACTGTTCGTCGCACCAAAAATGCATGAAAAGAAATAACACCATTTTTATATATTTATCTCTTTCCGTGAGAGCATACCTTTCCACTTAACTGTAGCGATTGGTAACGAGCAATTGTCTATAGGTTAAGCGGTATTTGCAGAACGGACTAATTGGTAATCAAACTTTTCCTACCAAACAATTCGATAAATCCCAATGTCGATTTCGATTGGACCATTTCAGTGTTACACTTTTTCTGGCAGTGGAGAACTGGGAGGATTGAAGTCCATCGAACATATTTCTGTCATATCACATGTATTTGTGTACACACGTATTATATACACGGAACTGTTAAACGTAAGAAATGTTCTTTATTTTATACATATATGAAAGCAAATTCCTTCTTATGCTTTATGCAAATTACCCAAATAAAATCTTTTGATTAATTTAACTCAAAAATCTCACAAATAATCGCGACAGTACAGTTTATTAGAGCAGATGACAATTAAACTTAAATATGCATTTGTATAATACCGATCAAATATCCTATGCAAAGTGCGGAAGTCAGTGCAAACCTAGTGTTGCAATTCTGCTATAAAAGTTGTCCCATCGAACATTTGCAGTGCTGCTCTGGTAGGAAAAGTGCAACAGTAGTGTTTCACTGAAGTCCCATCGAAATCGACATAAGCAAATATCCAAATAATTTAAATATAGTTTACGATACTTGGTAGCATTGACAGTGAGGGTATACTTTCTGAAATCAAAATTCGTGCCACATGGAAATAGGAGATCAGTCAATCCTCCATTTTTATACACGTCAATGATGCCGATGAACTTAATCAAAACCCTCGAGAATACTTCAGAAGCCATGAAGCAGACTCCCTCACTACCACATGAGAGCCCCATCAGAGTTCTAATATTCTAAAATATTTGCAGTGTTCTTATGTAAAACTGACAAAAGTTTGATTTGAATACCTCATCCGCCCTAAATTACTATTCATACAGAAAAACCGTGTTCTGATAATCTTAAGCTTGCTTTCTTATCTTCCGAATCGAAATAAAATTTGTATACCTTTCCTAATAAAATTATTTAAAAAAATTTATCTTAACTAAAAAACTACGCTTCCTCAAACAAAAATTCTCAGCTGAGTAATCATTGTAATGTCGTCATGGAATGCCGTGGGCTGACGATATCGAATGTAGCTGCCTACAGGTTCGGACTCCCGCTGCACATACACACATGCAATTATCACTCATCTGAGAGGTATTGAGCGTAAAATGGTAAGGATACTTTGAAATCAAGGTAAGGTATATAGGAAGTGTAGCCTTTGGGAAAGTAATGAGCCAAGCTTTAAATTTTTCCTGTCTGGATAGTAGTTTAGGCTCTATAGCATATATAAAGGCAATGTTTGTCACTTTTCCACAAGTATCAATATAGAACATTTTAGACGCGTTGTGAGATTTCTGTTTCATGGCTTGGGGAGTATTCTCGGGGGTTTTGATTTAATACTAATTATACCCTAGATGAAATCTATAGGGTATACTAAGTTTGTCACTCCGTTTGTTACACCTCAAAATAATAATGGTTGAGCAAAATGGATTGGACACCCACGCATAATATTAAAAGTTATTTTGATTTTTGCATGCCCGTCCGTCCGTCTGTTCACACGATGACTTGAGTACGCGTATACTTAGAGAGCTGAAATTCTGTACATGGACTTAAAAAAAAAGTAAAATTAAGTTCGAAAATGAGACAAATCGGGCTACTCCTTCGTGGGGTTGCCATACAAAACTTTCGTTTTCCACTATATATTTGGACACTGCCTGAGAACGCATCGATATAGAGAGCTGAAATTTCGTACATGGTGTTTTCATTGTACTAGCAAATAAAATGAGCTAAATTGGGCAACTCCTTCTTGGTGTTGCCGCATAAAAATTTAGGTTTTGTACGATCAATCCAAGACATTTTTATTGTACTAAAACTTCTTCAGAGTACGAAATCTTATAAAATTGGTTATAATCATTTTTTCTGTCCGACAAACCGTTCTAGAAATCTATGCGAAAAACAACTTCAACAATCAAACTTGCATAGATCGGTGACCATACGAAATTTAATACGGGTATCAAAAGAATTGGTCTTAGGCCAATTCTAGCTTTTTTACTTATTTTTCATCTATGTATGTCTCATGCACTGGAGTCGGCTTTTAGTGTAAATGGCAGAGGCGACTCGTGGAAATTGGCTATGGTGGTACTAACTTACTTTGCAACGAATTTTAGTGATCAGTTACACTAGAAAAACGTTTACATCATAAGCGCAATGAGGAAGAAATGAAAAATCAATAGCCAGATAATTTTGAAGATAACTATTAACCAACAAAAACCCCCTAGTTCTAGATCACTTACAAAAATAAAAAAAAAAACTTCTATATGCATATGAATGAAATAAATCTAATAAATGCTGCTGGTATAGTAGTCTTTGTTTGTCCCATAGAAGCGTTTTCTATTGCATCCCTTAAGCTTAAAACAATTTCTTACTGGGTGTAGCACGAACAAGCAACAAATATGTGTGACATCATAGGGAGATCCCAGACATGTTCGAATGCCATACTAGTTGTTAGATGCTGTTCGATTGTTGATGGAAACAAAAATATAACCACCTCTTCTTGGCAGTGGTGTCGGTTGTGATATCATGGACAGAGCCCAGACGTGTTCGAATAGTATACTTATCATTGCATGTTTTTCGATTGCCTTGATTTTGATTGTTTTGTTCAAAGGAAGGTGATTTTAGGATTGTTTTTCTTTGATAGCGGACATGACCAATAAAAAGCCTTGCCGGAAAAATAGTGGTAATTTGAGGAGGGGTGAGAGAGGGTAGTTGAAGATAAAGAAGTTTTCTATTTAATATAATATAATTTGGCTATAAAGGGTATGTAGTAAAACATCTACAGCTAGTAAGCGATAAAAGTACCTAAAAACATAAATTATACACTAGCGGCCAGACGAAATATTTTCGGTAAATTCAAAATGCCTTTCAATTACGGAATTGGATACTTTCAAAATGTCAGGAAATAAGAGAGTAAGATTGCACCTTACGAATTCATTCGTAGACGAGGATGGTAAAGACGAGGACTAAACACCAGAGCAAATATGTTGTAGTCTCTGGCTTTTTTAACTCTATTTACAAGAAAACCCCAGATTTTATCGGAATTTTCTCTTCACTATTTAATAAGATGCTACCAGACGACTCATATCCACTAACGCATGAGAATCCAATTTTATCTAATCGGATCATATCACAGTTTGCACCCCCCGTTCGATAGGTGCAGCTGTCTCTGTTACAATGACCTTCGCAGAAAAAGGAAACTATCTTATTTCTCCGAATGGAACTATTTAGGAGCAACTGGCCCTGCTGATTCCGACAATTGCCCCGTTTTTCTTATTTTTCCTGTCGCTGTCCTCATTTATTACCTTAACTCGCTTATTCCTCAAAGTAACTATGCTGTCTTATACCAAGAAATTTCTGGCACTCTGACTCTGGCTGCTCCATGTTAGCGGGTTTCCTCAGAAAGGACCTTCTCTTTAGTGGTCCTCCCGTCTCTTTCGGTGCACTCAGTATGCAAAATGAAGTACCACACAGTAAGTATAAGTGCTTCTGTCTATCCAGTATCACAACCTGATCAAGTTAAGTTCAATTCCAAATAAGGCGTACAACTCTTAAAATGATGGACACTTCCCCGCTAGTCCCAAAAATTCCTCGACCAAGATCTTCCTCACTATTTTTTATGTGAGTGGCGGAAACGTTGGAAATTCATGTCTCACCTCGGGTTATGAAAAGTACACAAATCTTGAAAACCTTCTAAGATACTAGGACAGGAACCGAAAGCTGCAGCGAAACGTAGAGCCTGGTTTTCTAAACGAAAAAAAAACTGAACCCTTCTCTAAGGTGAAAATTTAATGGTCTTCCATATCTTCTTATTATAGCCCACCTGCCTGAGAAAAAAAAGTAATCCCATTTCATTTTTCACTCCAGTACTCCTTATGGTTTACCTAGTCTGGGGTGGCTGTCGTCTGGTGACATTGCCTTTACTTACGAACCATCATAAAATCATTTTGTCGACTAATAATGTGTCACCAGGACAACACAAAGGATAATAAATGTATATCACAAGTCGCTGTCTGTGAGCGTACATTCTTATTACTACGAATTCCTTTCTGTACCGAACCAGACCTTATCTTATAGATGATGGTGTCTATTATTTCCTTGCCATCCACTGTACACAGTCTCTATGCTCTCAAAATTCATCCGTTCATCTCGACAGCTAGTAACAAGGAGTGATCCCTTTTCAGAGTTTTTGTCTGGTTACAAAGACGTCTTACCAATTTTCCGCAAGGGAGGATATTATATTCGTCTGGTCTAGCATCAGCTTCCAAAAGGAACAATTCAAATGGAATTGCCGTCCAAACACAGACGAAGTTTTGTAAATAGGTATGCACTTCAAAGTGGTAATAATAAGGGCTTGGGGTAGGCTTTAATTTAACAATTAAAGCAACACTTTCAATTTTAGCATAGTTAGTTCCTTTCTCTAAACTTTTTTTTAAGTGGCGTCAATTCTACTAAATTATTACAAATTAATCTTTAATTGCAAGGTTTTAGTAGTCTCGACTATAGTTTCTTATGGTCTTTCTCTAATTGATTTTATAATGCGGTCACCTGTAAAATGTCATGTAGAGGGAATGAAATCGAAAACCTATGGCAACCCTAACATTTAGGAAAGAAAGATGTTACAAAAATTTTTGAGTCTATTTAAATTGCTTAGATACTTTGCTAGGGGCATCGTTCGTGACCTTAGAATATAGAGACAACATGAAGTGTTGATACCTGTAAAATTCGTGTGCATGAGAGTGGCTTTTTACAGGGTATCGTGAAGTAGGTCAAAATTATACTGAAAAGGAGGCAAATGTATTTTCAGCTGTCAAACGAAGTTTCGTAATTTGAAAGACCTTGAATCTGGTGAAAATATACGTGGGATATCAATTTTTAGGCAAGTATAATTATGAAATATTATTTTGTGTATTTTACACATATATTTAAATTAAATTAAATTGAATTTAGTAACAAAAACGATGAAATATCCTAAATTTGTTTACGTTTGTGACAGCTGAGAAACTCCCGGGTATCTTGGCGCAGTGGCAGCGACTAAGAGCATTTTCGGTGGAAGCAACAGCAGTATTTTCAACCATATATCTTGTTGCTCCGCTCTCTATATTGATTCTACTACACGGCTGTACTGATCTTTCACTACAGCGGCGACATATGCTAACACAACCACAATTTGACTACTCTAAATTTGCCTTATCACACTTCCTGAACTCTCTATATTCGAAGTTCGTAACATATCTGATTGTCAGTGGAAGTGGCAAGCTTGGTCATGGATGACTAGCTGGATAATGACATTGCCAGTTTCATAAAGTAAATATTTCGGAAAGTGGTACCGGCAACTAATAACAAACATATGCGATGCGAAATGCTTCCTGGAAGCTGCTCACATGATACCCTGCCAAGATTAATACGAGAGACCCAATTGACTGGTTTGAATTTCAATGAGACTTTGGTCAGGATTGATAGGTAGATCATGTGATACAATCGAGGTCATTCGGCACTAGAGTAAATGCACCAATTCGCGTCCACTACCCAAATCGCGTCCACTTCATTTTATAACATGCCATAAAACGACGTATTTTCCTTAAAATGAAGATATTTCTATTTCCTCATGTTCTGCTAACCCCTAAAGTGAGAAACAGGTTCGTTGAGTTAAATCAATTCATTAGGAGTCGACATGTAAATAATGCGAAAATGCAAGAAAACATTTTTTTTAACGTAGTGCTATGAGTTTAAAAGGCTGCGGTTTTGATTCCATTTTTATTTCATGAGAAAGTTTTTTAAGTTTTTTAACAAATATGATATTGTTTGAAATTTAAGTTAATTTTCGGAATAACCACATTAATTTTAGTGGCCGCGAAATGGATGAATGATTACTATCATGAGCCAGTACACGTGTACTTACTATTGGCCGCAAATTAGAGCTGCATTCTTTTATCCTGCTCTAAATTGCGGCCTACAAGCAGCTATTCATTAATTCGTCTGATTTAATACATTGCATATAAAGAAATACTGCTACAACACTAAATAAAGTATTGTCAGAAAATTTTCTATTAGAACAGCATCTAGCATCAAATAAAATATCTCAAAAGACATCATTACAGGATAAATTGTCTGAAAGATATCCTGAAGACGTAGAAAAGTTTGGACCATGAAGTATTTTAAAGGAAATCGAAGGAAAAACTAGTGATGCGAGTCGTTAGCCAAATATGGGTTTCCATTAAGTTCTGATGACCTTTTAAGCACAGATAAAAAAAAAACCTGTTAAGTGCGAGTTGGAGTCGCACACGAAGGGTTCCGTACCATCGTACAAGATGTAACACAATGTACTTTTTATTTTATTATTATTATTTTTTTTTCATTATTTGTTATTATAGCAGCTTTAGTATTACCCACTCTTTGAAAATTTTATGTTTTTCCCTATTACGGTTTAAAAGATACAGCGATTGTTGAAGTCGAGCAAAAAACACCGAAAAAATCACGATTCTTGTATGGGGCCCCCTTAAATTTTTAATTTAATTTTCAACTGTTTATCTATTACGTTTCATGAGATACAACTCGCTGACAGGCAGACGGACAGCGGAGGCTTATTACGGGTACGGAACCCAAGAAATAAGCAAGGCGATGGCAGGAATACATCCGTCAAAAATGGACGACCAGGGCGAAACTGGTATGACCCTTTTCTCAAATGCAATCTGGAGCTAGCACATCGAATTCCCGAAGGCCTAACCGAACCCACAGATATGTTTTCTGAAGACCTTATTCAAATATGGTTAGATGAGCTGCAAAATTGTATAAAAGAGATGAATGCAGGAGACATTTTTGAAGAAACAGTTGTTTTTTTCCTACGTACAACCATCTAGGGATGCAGTAAATAGCCATTCCAGAAGACTGGTTTTTAGTTCGTTCTGAGTCAGACTACATGAGAATATATCGCGAATAGTGTTAATGGTTACATGGCTAATTACTGAACAAATTCAGAAAACATGTGAACTTTTTTGTTGAGGGCCACAAGTTCCACTTAACATTGGAGCTATGCGAGCTTTTCAGGCAAATGGGATAACCAGCAGTTGTTAATGTTTTCAACTAATGCTTCATCAAAAGAAACGGAAGTGGTTACGGGATGATCTTATATTAAAGAGATGAGATAGCTTTGGAGCTTAGGCGCATGGAATTCGACGCGATCACTTTGCACAACCGAGGATATTGTCAAGATCGTTATTCAATGATCTAATCATTCAATCTCGTTTTACACATGTACCTACAAAGTACTGTCATCGGCAAAACTATGGATGGGACTGAAAGTAATGAAAATTAAGAGGAAATATGAAGAGATAATAGAGCCCTGGGGCACACCGGCATTTATATGGTGAGCTTCAGATGTAACACCATCTAGGCGACCAGATCAAAAACTTTCAATTCATAATAAAAGTGGAGGGGAGAGACCAAGAGCTTCAAGTGTGGCTAAAAAATATGTTGAACCAAATATAGCTTTAAGGCAAAAATTATCTTTATTATTCTAATTTATAAAACATTGAAATCCATTTTATAATTCCTTCTCGATTTCTTCCTTTTATTTCAATGAAATTTAAACGATGCGGTTATGTTACACAACACAGTTGGAATTGAATTACATAGTTTTAATCTGAAGAGTGTTATGTTACTGTGAATTTTATCACAACTTATTATTTTTTAATTGCTTTTAAAATCAGGAATAACGAAAACGTAATGAAGTCGTATTTTTCAAAACGTCATTTATTTATCACTCCCATTAAAAGCAGTTTTTATAACCCTCTTTTAACCTGAACGCGAATTGGCACCTTGATGGACTTAAACTGGTTTAGACTGAATGCAAAGTGGTAATCTCCGCATGCACTGATATTTTCAATTATTATGCAGACTAGATAAATGTTTTGAGTTTTTAATTTAAATTATAAGATATATATACAGCTTGCTATTATACTACAAAAGTTTAAATATCGACATTAAGTAAATTCTACTAAAAACCCTTCTTGTAAGGATTGCATTTCCTTAAATGGCCGCGAATTGGTACATTACCCTATAATAGCATATGAGAAACAGATTCGCGAGAGTAGAATTTTCGAAACAATTTAACGTGTGATTGTTATAACTGATGCAACCAATGCGCCAGGCAACTCTTACTATATTTGCACGAACTCGCCTCCATTACAAAAATTGCATCTAAAAATTATAATACATTGAGAAGGATTAATCAAACTGACGAATTGATTTGGTGCGTTCAATTAAAATCAATTGAAATTTTGTTGTTATAGAGCTATTTGTTTTCTGCATTAAAAGTTTTTTTTTATCTTAGCTGGTGCCGAACAAAGGAAATTTTACCTCTGACATGTAAATAATTTATAGCCTATAAATAGTCCGATCGACAACCAAATTCTTAAAGAAATAAGAACACTCCAAAATCTGCTTGTATCAGCTCGTATCATGTGAGCACAATGCATTTAATTTTGTGCCAGCCTATAAGCTTAATCAAACTCAATATTTCTCACCATACTCAAATTCAAATTATCCGTCATCGTAAGACCGCTGATAATTCCAATAGACGAAATGCGTCGAAGAAGGAACAACCGGAAGCCCCGGACTATACTTGAGCTGGATTATTACCATGGTATAGAGAAAAAGAGACTTTTTCGGAGATTTTACGTTAGTGTCGTGTATAAAATAGTTTCATGTCAATAAAATTTTTGAATGTTAATTAATTAAAATATAATTATTAATAAAGCGCACGAAAGAAGTATTAAAAGATTAAAGTCACGGTATTGATACTGAACGTATAGCAGAAATGATTATTACATTGTGTAGACAAGAAAAATTATATCAATTCTGCCTACTATATACACACAGAAAAATTGGGGAGTAAATTTTAATATTTTTTACATTATATATATGACCAAATCTTTTTTCTATTAAAATTTAAGCATCCCAAAAACTTAAAACTTTATGCCCGATATTAATCCTGTTTGATATTAAAAACTTTTAATATTTTTTGTATTAAATTGTAATAAACCTTAAATTACCTTTTTAGTATGGAAAAGATTGAAAATTAATACACTATTTTATTAAAAGTTAATTACTAAATCATTAACTTCTAATTCTTTAAATAATTAATACGTAATATGGGTTAAGATTAAATTCCAATCCAATGTGAAAGATTCTGCATTGCAGAGTAATGTCTCCAAACATTAAAATATAACCTGGGAACTAAAAATGCTATGGGAATTTATTTCAATAAAATAACTTTTCTGAAAATGTAACGCATTTATTATTGTTCTGTTAAATTCTATAAAATTATATTCATTTATTCTCTTATAATATGCATTTTTCCATTCTTTTGTAATATTTTGTTTTCAAAACTTTCGGTTTTTTTTAAATCAGAGAAGTTAATGTTACCTAGCTTATTTAAATTATAAATTTCATATGAACTGTGAAATTTGTCATAAGTGTAATCGTGTTGATTAACCAAAAATATAATAATTTCCTCTTTTTGTAGTATTTGATGTATTTCAAACAAATTGTTAGTAAAATATACAAATAAGCCGGTTTATAAAAATACTCTGTTTTCACCCATTTTACACTAAAAAGTTCATTCCGTTCATTTACGTCATATTTCGATATGTTTTCAGTTAATTTTTTCTTTTTGTCTATCAATAGGGGAAATAATAAGAAAGCATTTTAATTGAAATGGCTTTCTTGGTGACGAAAGGCCATAGTTTTACAAATGTTTTTAAAATTGTTAGTTTGGCTGCAGACTGCCTTAAACACTTTATGTTTAACTTCATATCGTATGGCGCTAAAATAAAATAATATTCTAGCGTAGTGCGTGAAAAAGTGAAACTCTAAGTGTAGCGAGATTAAGTTACTCAAACTGACTATATCTTCATTCCGAATTTCATAAGAGAAAACTAAATATTTCCATTATACTTAAAATAGTTTCAATACATTGCCACAAAATAAAGTGATCTTTTAAGAAAACATTACCGAATAACAAAGGAAAATGAATCATTAAACACTTCAATTGGGAAGCATTTTGTCTATTATTTGACTTTTCCAAGTTAATTATAGAAGGTTGATTTGCACTTTCTAATATACAAAAATTATAAAAATTTTTCGACAATTTATTTGCTCTAAGCTTAAAAATATATCTTAAATGAAAAAAAACCCGCTTCAAAGAAATGGTACAACACCATCCAAAATGTCGTGCGTTGGGTCACCGAACAATCTTTAAAAATGTTAAAATATTTTAGATCATTTAAAATACAATATTTTTTTAACCCTTTACTTAGTTTGTAGCCAATATTTTCTGTTTGTCTTAGCGCTACTTTGTTTATAATACTTATATAGTTTTCTAAATTCCTCAGTTTGATGAGAAAAGTTTTCCAACATTTCAAGAAATATATCTTCCGGAACTCTAAATCCATCTTGATCCACAAAATGGGAAAATTCTTCCACAGGCAAATGAAACTCGTTACTAGCTATAAAACAACTCATAAATTACTTTGAAAAAACATAATTATGTTCTGTCTTACCTGATAAAACAAAATCGGAATATAATAGGCCGTTTTCCGATGCACGACTCACTGTTATATATTTTTTCACATTTGCACTTTCCAGTTTAATAGAAAAGGACATTGGTATTTTTTAGATGTTTTTACTTCAAGGAAGGGCAACGAATTGACGCTTCGAGAAATCGTACAATGTAGAAAGCAATTACGAAATCTAATCCTCCGAGGCATTAAAGTGTAATTCGACTTAGGTTAAAATGCAAGCTTTAATGCCGCTACGAATTATATTTTAATTCACACGAGGCGTCTGTAACTCTTACAAAGATTTCAATTCCATTCTAATGCTCAAGTTGCTTAAATTGTAATTCTTAATGTTATTAAACACTTGTGACGACCAATTATAAAAGAGTAAATTTTAATCTTCGTCCAAAACAAATTAGTTTAAAAGTATGTTAATATCCGAATGAAATTAAATTCTAATGCCACAGTATATTAAAAAAGGTGTAAGTTTTTCAAAGATTATATTATTATGCCCTGATTTTTCTGTACACATATTTAGAATAAGTCCCTTCAGAAAAGAAAAAAGCGGTCCTTGGATAAGCCTATGAAATTTTCGAAATGCTGCCACGTAGACGCATACATTCAGGAATAAAATTAGGCAGACTATAATAACAAAATCAAACTTTGTGCGTTACAGCTCTCCTTAGAAATCACCGAAGCAGATCCAGCTAAAAGTTTATGATTGTAGTGATAAATAGGATACGAGCAGATAAAGAGTAAGAGAGAGTTGTACAAATACTAATACTAAGTGCTTAAAAGGTAAAATATCAGAGTGGTTTAAGAAAAATACCTGTCGTCTATAAGGCTAACAGAAAATCCTCCGTCGCTACCATAAAGCTGGAGAAAGCTGCAAGCTCAGTGTTCCATAGGAAATCACCAAAATTTGCAGCCTTGACTGATAAGAATTACATACAAAAAAATATTTGTGCGAGACTATCATTTCTAAGGAATTAAGTCCCCAGTTTCTGGCTGCTAAGCTTCTTAATAGTTTCGTATGTGGGCGCTCGCAAGATATGGCGACAAAAAAAAAATCTGTCGGAACGAATTGGCATTCACTCCACTTTGGTGTTCCCCAAGGTTCCTCTTTCTACCGATACTGTTCTATGAGTACATAAATTATATTCCGAAAACGATCAAACACCCATATATTTTTCTTTTCTCTACCAAGCTTCATCCTCCCCCCCCCCCACCCCACTACATGATATGGTAGTTAGACATGTCGTAGTTTTACGATGAAACGTCATTTTTAGGGTTCCGTACCCAAAGGGTAACAACGGGAGCCCTATTACTAAGGCTTCGCTGTACGTCCGTCACCAGGTTGTATCTCATGAACCGTAATAGGTAGACAGTTGAAATTTTCACATACTGTGTATTTGTATTGCCGCTATAACAACAAATAATGAAAATAAAATTAAATTAACAATTAAAGGGGGCCTCCATACAAGAAGCGTGATTTTTTTCGGCGTTTTTTTTCCTCGTTTTATTCTCATCCATTATTATTATCATAAGTAGGCATTATTTTTTCACATGACGCCTACTCTCATTTGAAAAAATAAATAAAAATACATAGTGTTAACTTTTGTACGATGGTACGGAACCCTTCGTGCGCGAGTCCGACCCGCACTTGGCCGGTTATTAAGAAATCATATCTCGAGATCGGAGCAATCAATTTTTCCGATTCAAATGCCAAATGAAACTTCCTGCTTTATACAGGATGTTTCTACATAGGTGGTCCATAGATCAGGAGATGATAGCACTCACCTAGACAAAAAAAACATTTCATATCAGGGGGGGTCCATATCAACCGTTCCAGAGTTACAGAAAAATATCTAGTTTTTCACAAAACAGGTTGTGAGCTAATAATTCTTTGACGGCTGCAAATAGCTCATAGGTGTAACAGGTCGAATTATAGAGGGAAGTCTACAGTTTACAGTTTTATAAAAACAAAAAGTTAAAAGATTATATTAACCACCGTTTTGTATAAAAACCAAGAGGTCAAACCAAAAAAAAGGTAAGAAAACCGACAATTTTAGTTTAGAACAACCGAACTCCTGAAGGAAGAAGAGCACGGGACTGGTTGAGCAGTCGTTGAGGAAATTTTGCATGGTTTAAAGAGTGCCCTTATACCCTGTACTTTTTAAAATACAGAATATTTAGTTAAAAACTAGGTTTTTTTCTCAATCACTCTGTAACTCCGAAACGCCCCAGGCCAATCCGCCCCTCCTCACTATTTTTTGTATGGCTAAGTGAGTACTATCACCTCGCGCTCCATAATTCACCTTGGTGGAAACACCCTGTATACTTATTTCACAAAAAAAAAATATAGTAGTACCAAACAACAATTTTTCTTTGTTAATAACAGTACTTTCTTAAAAACAATGGTTTATTTATTATTGAGGATAGGCTACAGACAAACAAAAATGAGCTTCTCCAAAGAAGAGCCTGGATCTGTTGAGGCTGTCTAGTAATCAACTCAGAAGCATACAGGATTCCTCACCAGACACTGCAAGCAAAAAACATATGCATCGGACAGTTATATCATCCACTTATGTATGTAGTCTATGTCTCGAAGAGGATGAAACACCGACCTCGAAGGAACTTCATCCAATTCAATACTGGTCTCCCTAGGAAGTGTGAAATTAAATAAAGCGGTGCACAATAAGTAACTCGCCAATGCCGGGTGGTACATTTTCAAACACTTGACCAACCCCTTTGTAAATTTAGCAAAACTAATTTCGAAATTCACGTCTAGTAATACCTTGCCGAACGTAGGAAGGTTTGGCCAGGTAGGCTTTTATTTTTACAAAAAGGAAAAATTAAATAAATGTAAATTGTCTAGTAGGGTCTTCTCTTGAATGCAAAAAAAAAAAAGTTTTCAGTAGATACTGGCAAATCCGCAAAGGACCTTTTCTTTTCATGACTAATAATATTGCCTCCGCTTGCAGAGATCAAACTTTAATTTCGTTCTCTTGTAATCGGAATGATAAACAAGCGGTATTGGAAAAGGCCGACTTATCTTCGTCCTGTTGGCTCAAACTATCCAGACAACCATTCCAACAATTCAGCTGGCTCAATCTTTTCAGAAAAACTGTCATGATGACAGTCTTAATTCATCCTCTCGAAGACTCCCCCGATTCAAATTTCAACATGAACAATCTGTTTTTTATTTGTATGTATCATAGTGCTTGCCTTGCTATTTAACTATCGCAAGAGATCTTTTTTATTTTATGTTTTTGATTACCTCGGTAATCTTCTAAAATGACAAGGACTATTTATCCATATTACGTAGGAGGTTACTCCAACTATTTATTTATTTATTTTTTTCCATAAAAATTTTAGATCGAATGTCCTCGATCCAGCATATCATACCATTCCAGTAGGAAAGGAGTGGAGTCTCCAGGAACAATTGCGAAGGTCAGTCATATCAGTGATTGCCTCTAATAGCTAGTCGGGGGATAATCCACCGCAGTGGCGACCCGAGAAACAATAACTTCCTAGGCGAAATACGTACATGTTTGCGCCTTTGATTCTGTTATAAGAAGATTTTTTATTTTATATGGTTTACTTCCTAGCTAACGAACGTTTTTTTACATTTGAAAAGGAAAAAAATGGAAGTGATAATATATGCCATTTCAAGATATTAATATGAATATCGTACTATAACCTAATAAGTGGGTTCCAGGTCACATGGGGATCATGGGAAATGAAAGGGCAGACCTTTTAGCTAGGCCTGGCTCTGACTCTCCGTTCTGCGAACCGCAACTCACCGTAGGCATTTCCACCTAGATCATCGGGTCTCTCATCAAAGCGGATGTTCATAAGAAGCATCGGTAAAAATGGGCGAACCTGATTCCTTGCACAAAACTTTTTCTTGATGGGCCCAATAAGAATATCTTGTATTAGCTCGCTTCACGCTCTTCTAAAATGGATGAGAGTTGTTGACAGTCCTGAGGGTCTGGTCTGCTAAGAAGGAGAGCCTGAGACAGCCGAACACATTCTGTGTGTTAGTCCGGCTTCCGCCTGGCCTGCCTGGAAGGAGAGCCTGAAACACACTGAACACTTTCTGTGTGCTTATCCGGCTTTTGGCCGGAGCATGCTGGATACTCTAGGAAGAGCTAACGTAGCACAACGAAAGTATGTGGTAGCCACCCAAGAAATTTTTCTCGTTAATAATTTTTTAAAACCTCTTTTGCAGTTGTGCCCTTCACAAAATACCTAGATATGTAATTAACCTAGTTCATACAATAATTAATTTCCATTTATATCCTTTGAATCTTCAATTGTTAATGATGTTCCCAGTAGTATTATGGTTATTCACTTTATATATAAATTACACATATTAATATTTTTTTCCCGATATTATGTGTGTGGCGAAAATTGTTGATTTACGTTTTAACTAGAAAAACTTTTCAGCGCCATCGAAAATTATGCGCCCTAGGCATCCGCTTAAGTTTACCTACATATATGATAGGATCATTGATGATCCACTTTTGTGGAGTTTATTTCAGACACTGGCAATTCTACAGCATCCGTTATTAGATTTGTGAGAAAATTGTCCGTCAACCTGGATAAGATTAGCACATTCCCTAACAATAAATAGAATGTTTAGCACAGGACGTAAATTTTTCTCCACATGAATTTGAGATTTTTCCCGATCCTCTTTATTGTAGGTATAATCGTGAATGCTTTTTTTTCCACATTAATAGCTTAATAAATCTATTAACACAGGGTGGTGGTCAGAACACAATTCGTTGAGATGAAATCTATTCTATTAGATAAATTTATTAATTTTACGCCTGTGTTTTTTTTTTCCTTTCAACGTAAGTTGTTATGTTGCTCACATAGAGGCAGTCATCGACAATCTTGCCGTTTAATAACTGTCATATATTTTAACTTATCAATTAATTTCTATTAAATTTTTTATTTGTGTTTTAGGTTAACATTTGCGGAAGAATCAACATCTACATCAAGGAAATATTAACAGCCTTCTGTATGAAAGTATGTTTCCTTATTTAGTGGTGCCATTACGTTAGATTTATTTCTTACAAAACTAAAAGTTTGTGATTAATAAAATATTTAAATAAATTGCATACTTTTATTAAAAGATTTCAATATCGATTCATTTGCTATCAATCTAGAAGGCTGCTAATTCCTACGCTCATGCTCATTTAGAAGGACTAGATTTAATAAGAAAAATTACTACCTCGGTCTGTTCAAAAGGAAAAAAAAACAATTTTATTAGAACAAAAAAAAAAGAGTTTTCAACACGTTTCTTTTTACATTTAAATATTTTTATTAGCTTATAATTGCTTTTATGTACAATTTTTACATTTTCTTATAAACAAAATTTACAGAACAAAATTTCTCAAGTATAGTAAATATCCACAAAATTGATCGACTATCGAAACTTAAAGAGTAGCAGCTCACAGAGTGTTCTTTTGCATAAACTCCCTTCCTATGCTATGCAATCTTAATAAGTCTTCAAATATTACAGAGTTATTACGAATTGATCAATTCTTATCCTAATTACTGGAAAATTGTTTTTTTTTTTATTATTGCACCCACTAAATTCTATAGGAATAATTTTTTTTTCATTTGTGTATTGGGTTTCTGTGCTATGTAGAAAAGCTTATGAAATAAAAATGTTTTAATTACTTGATTCATAAAAAAATGAGATTATTTTGATAAAAATTTAAAATTTTTAAAATTATTAGTATATTAGGTTCCCAGATATATGCCTACATAATGAATGGAAGGACTTTTTGAGGAATACTGTGAGAAAAGGTAGCCAATGATAAAAACAAACTTCAAAATGAAAATAAAGCAAATTGACACAGATTCCAAAAATTGCAATTATTGGCTTCGATCTTACATCCGATGGTCTTGGTTATGAAAATTCTAGAATTAAATTTTAAAAAGGATGTGGCTGCAGGAAATTTACAGATCTCATAGTTCCTAGTTAGAACCACAGAATAACTTTTCAATATTTTTGTCTACAACTAAAACATTTAGGCAGAAACATTTTAAAAACTGAAAAATCATTTGGAATACAAAAAAATTAGGAAATTGTTGAGTGTAAAAGAAATCGGAATCAGAATTAGCATGGGGTCGTGCTTAAGTACACAAAATTCCTTGATAAAATAAAAAAAAATGGCTCACATTTTCCTTGGTGGGAAAGAGCTAGTATTCAGAGCTGTGAATAATTAGAGTGCGTTTCACAAACACTTAACTATCGTACTAATGGATGTAGTCACTGCTCTAAAGCCTGAGCTACCTTAAAGGAGTTTCCATTTCCTCACTAACAAAAAGAGTTTGGGAAAATCAATTTTCCAATGGAATAGGTCGGCAAAGATCATGCCAAGATATAGGAAACGAAAATATCTAACTCTTGTATTGTGATAATTACAAGACCTTTGACTGAACTCTGGAAAAACCTGTCATACATAATATGGTAAATTTTTTATGGAATGGTTAACAATTAAAAAATCTCCATTTATCGAACAAACCTTGTAAATCACGCGAAAAATTCTGCACCTTTTCAGCAATTACGTTTTTCATTGAGAGCTTTTGATATTTAAATCAGAAGTTTTGAGAATTTTGTGCTATAGTAGATAGATAGATGACATGTGACCATCCTCAAACCGTGCAAAAAAAATTTCTAAAAGAGTACAGATTTGAACAGGAGCCAAGCACTTCTGTTCAATATGATGGTTTGCAATTAGGTCTATCACGCACTGTTTTACACAAAATTTTACAAAAATATTTAAAGATACAAAATTCAAATGACTCATAAACTTCAAGAGAACGATCATCACCACGTAGCCGACAGTAATATAACAAATCCTCAATTTTTTTATACATATTGAAATTGAGTGACGAGCCTCATTTAATTTCAGTGCAAAATGTAAGAAGCAGACTAATCATTATTCGGGTCCTGAAAAACCTTATTTAACACATGAGCGACCGTTTTGTCCTCGTAATGTAAAAGTCTGATTCGGAATTTATGTTGAGAGTGTAATTAAAAGGTGCTGATGGGAATTCACCTATAATAAATAATTAACATTATCGAGAGATGTTGTAGTAATTAATCTCACGAAAAATAGATAGCTTAGAACCTAGAAAACAGTGATTCCAAAAGGACAACAATACGGTCTACGGCTCATATAACGCGTGAAATAATTAAACTTATGAAAATCATGTTTCGCGATTGTTTGATGTAAAAATGTGGTAACATCTATTATTCTTCAACCGCCGAGACTTGTAGGAGAACTCGATTTCTTTCCCTATGATGTTATAGACTTATTCTAATGAATCAGCAACAAAGTTAAAATATGCATATAAAAATTATATTAAAATAATGAAACTCTTAATTTCTGTGTTGTTTTATATTTAACTTAATACCTTAGACACACGACGTGCTAGAATGATCATTGATCCAATTACGTAATTGATCGATTGATCATTGCTTGGTAAGGCGAGTACACAATATCTTGACGGTAATTCGATTTGACAAATGACAGTTTTCGATTTTGTAAATTAAAAACTGTGAATTATGAAGTAATTTGTAAAAAATACAAGGCTGGATGTTTTAGGTATTTAATCTGAGAAATTTTTTCAATACCTCCTTTGGCAAATATGCAAAATTTACGTTGAAAATTATCAGAAAAATTCACAAATGACAGTGATGACTGGAAAATCAGCTGATATTTCCAATAACTTGCAGTTCCTCACGACTGCAATGCACTTATCGGCAAGAGAAGTGATAAGTAATGCATAATTGCAAAAGAATGAGCTTGCAGAGGCGTAATTGGTGCAATGACAAAACGAATGATCATTGCGCTAATGATGTAATAACACACGAGCTATGCAATGATCATTGACATGTTCAGCGAGTCGAGGGACCTGCGACCAGAATTCATTTATTGTGTCCCCTAAGTCTTCCCTTCTTACGAGCTCGACTATTGCCTTTGGGGTTAGATAATAAATGCTTCTCCAGTTAATTTCATCCTTAACGCTGTGTGAGCGGGACACTCCTATCTATTTATATATATACATCTATTTCGCATAGTCGACACAGTTCGCTGTTGGATTTACCTATCATCTTCAGAAAATAACAGAAGGAGCCATATCCAACGACTGCAGTAATAGACGGCCTGAACTACTATCAGCTAAGACCAATTAGTTTGGGCCTATTGGCAGTGCTACACCAGAGAAGATCCAACTACCTGTGTTCCAATTTGTGTAGCTTATTGGTAAGTAAAAAGTTTTTTGTAGGGATCAGAATATGGTCTGTCAGATCAGATTTTTGTCAAATCATCCTCTTTTTTATTTCCGACCACTCTTTCTTGTCCAGGAACCTAAATCAAGGTTACTTTGTTGTCCTTAGACAGCAGGCAGGAGCGTAACTTCACTATCTGCCTTCTCTTGAGCTTACCCTCGTTTTTTAAATCAGTACTTGAATGGAGAAAAAAAAACAGACTTAAGTAGATGAATCCAAAGGAGTTATAATATATTTCCGTACGAATTTCATGTTCTTTCTAGTACGTTTAAACCTGATTTCGTAAATTCTTACAATAAAATTAGTTTGAACTCCACCGACAAAAGTTACTTTTCAAGTCATGAATCAGAAATGTAGACGTGTTTGTGATAGTCCTAACTGCTGTAGTGTACGGGAAAGTCCTCTTAAAATACCTAGTTCTTAGTTTTGTTCTCTATATTTCCAAATGCCTATGTTTCAAAACTTTAGATCAACCGATAAAAACTATCAAAATCCCAAAAATTCAAAAACAAATGGCTAAGATCTGTACTACGGTAAATTTAATATCTTTTGTTTAGGGATTTATAATATTTCATATTAAGAAAAGTATAAAAATTAGACCAGCTTTCTAAGACTAAAGAATCAAAATGATTAGAAACTCATTTTTTCAGGATGAATGATAGTTTCAAATTTAGTGCAACTTATACAAGAAACACTACGGTCTTGCCCATACCTCAACACCACGATATACAACTTAGCACTCCATTGGACCACCATATATATTAGAGATATCCCATGGGTTTTGATTCAACGCAAAACTTTTTGACATACATGAACTATTTATGAGTTGGGTTAGGCAGTTGGGTTGCACCTAATAGATCTTTTCCGTCAAACCGATGCAGCAACTGCCCAATCTGAAGCGATATTTACAGTAAAATTTATTATCAATGTGGAACAGTGTGCTGGACAATACTCGTATTGTAATTTAGAAAGGTACACATAGTTATACTATGAACAACATAAGTTTGGACTTGACAAAATTTCGGATTAAAAATATTAACAGACATCCATCTGCCATGTCAGAAATTGGACAGAATTTCTGATTTTCCTTATCGCAACGCACTGAAGCGAAATATTTGCCCGTAAAACAAGTCCTATTTATCAACGTAAAACCACTAATATCTACAATATTGACGAAAATTAGAATTTCGGCATTTTATCAAGTTAATTCCAAATTTCAAGTCAATTTTGAATTTTTATTCATTGAAAATCAAATTCAAACATAATTGCGCTGAATCATTGAGAAATAGATGGCGTCGGCAAGACTTTTATTAATTTTCGGCTTTCATTTTCTATAAATTATTTTCTCTCTAACGTCAAATAAAATTTTCTGTTTGTGTGTTGCTAAAGTCTGGCCTTACCGCATGCTTGATAAACAAGGCGTTACACTGCTATATTTCATAAATCTTTTAATTTTTGGTTGATTAAATTTAAAATGAATCTTATACCCTTGACACAATATGTGACCCCCTAGCATATTTACTTTCTTAATTTTTTTAAATTTCTAAAATACAACTTGACATGAATTTAATTTTAAATTTAAAACATTTTTTCAATCAGGTTAGAGTTAAAAGAAAATATGTTACACACAAGGTGAAAACAATAAAAAAGGTGTAGAGATTTAACGCTATTCCCGCCATCTACATCTCAATAACTAACCCGAGTTTTTAATTTCGCTTTAAACTGAATTTAATTAACGATATTTCGAAATTGAGTTGCAATTGGGAACGAAATTGAGAAAAAAATCGAAATTCTTACTTTCATCCATCAAGTATCTGTAGATTTACAATATCTCAACGCAATCCTGGTTGATATTCCGCCAACATTTCGATGTTATTTTTGGGATACCGAATATATTTTATTTACATCATTAATTCGAAGTGTTTCATATTGCCCGAAGCGAGGAACAACATAAACAGAATCAAAAAGGTACGCAAGATCAAGGGTATTAGATGCATCTGTAAAACTAGATTTAGGATTTAATAAAGCAGAAAGGACAGTTTGAGCCATTTCGACATTGATATTATGGGGATCATATGTAACCCAGATTAATACAAAAATAATGGTCTAGTTAGACAAAAAAAGGGCACTTCCATGAATATGAATAAATGAGAGAATTAAGGATATAAAAAAGGTGTGTAGCAAAACTCTCAATCCTGTCATGATGGTAGCTAATGAAATAATAATTATTTTTAAAATCTCAAAAATCTACTAGTATGCCATCCAAACTCCTCTATAGGCTAAGCCACATAATCTTTCCTATCTTAGTTATTTTAGTAAATAAGGGATGCCATTTTTAAGAAGGTTGTCCCTAACTAATGTCACTTTGCTCTTCCAAAGCTCTTTGGATACGCTCCGCAACTCTCTCTCAATGCCAAGCACCATGGAGTCTACCTTAACTCGAAGATGACGTGGAGATTGCACGTAGAGAAAAAGTTAATGCGGCCATTAGGGTCTTCGATCAATGCAGGGGAAGCCTTGGGTGCACATGTGGCGTAAGACCGAGGGTTGTGCACTGAATGTACACCTCGATCATTAGACCCATGCTTACATATGCCTCCTGTGTATGGTGGCCGAGGACACTTGTGTGGACTGCGATCCCGAAGCTGGCGGGTCTGCAAAGGCTTGCCTGCTTGGGAATAACGGGCTCCATATGATATACGGCTACTGCTGCTATTGACATCCTACTTAAACTCCCATCCCTGGATCTTGTCATTCAGGCAAATGTCAAAAGGGCTGTGTACAGATTGCACTCATGTTGATGCTAGGAGGAAGGCTGAACTGGCTCGTGTCATTGATCTTTGGCGTATGAGCTGGACCTGTAAGATCCTATGACCAATATTCAACATAATGCGATAGTACCAGAGCTTCGTTTTGCGCGTCGCTTCTCTGTGAGTTTTCCTGTAAAGGAATTGTGCACTGAGGGAAGTGCCTTATCGAGCCTTCTCCGGTCCGCTCTAAAAATTCTTACCGGCGGCTCTCTCACTAATGAGGGAGGCGGGGCGGACGTCTACTTTCCTGAACCTGACATTGGGAAGGAGTACTCAGTTGGCAGACACACCACTGCCATCCAGGCTGAAGTCTTCGCCATCGCAATGGCAGCGAAAATAGCCCGTAATATGCAAATGAAGGGGAAGAACATTGCTATCCTTTAGGATAATTAGGCAGCATTGATGGCTCTGAGTGCCCCTTGAATAATATCTAAGTTACTGGGGGATTGCATGTCGTCTGTGGATAAGTTGTGTATCCACAACAAGGTGTCTCTTCACTGAGTTCCTGCTCACAAGAGGATCATGGCGAATGAAAGGGCTGACATTTTAGCTGAGGATGGGAGTTGTTGACAGCCCTGAGCCTTCACCTCTAGCAGGCTGGATACCCTAGGGTCTGGACTTCCATCTCTAGATGAACTGAAAAACATTCCTCACCAAGACCCAGTGGCGCACCGAGGAGGGGGACGAACGGGACCGGTCCTCTCCCAGAAAGTCAGTTTTTTTAACATAATTTACAAATATGTATAAAATGTAATTACAAACTCTTTTGAGTCCTATTTTTCCGACTCCTTTGGACTTGGGACACATATGGTGCTCTCCCCAAAAGCCAAATCCTGGGTGCGTTACTGACCTGCTGCGTTTCATTAAGAGGACAAGAAGGTTTTGGTGAAAATGATTCTAACAGGACAGCGCAATGGGTCCCTTTGGCCACAGTACTTGTCATAGCATCTCCTGCCCTCTTCCTTAAAAAAAATAAAAATAATATAACACTATATTTAGCTAGGTAATTCCTCTCATCGAGACAAGTAAAAAGTATATTGGAAAGTGGCGTTAGATACAGCCTTACCGGGTTACAAAACCGTTAAGGAATTTTTATGTTTTTCACAAAGTACCCTGTATATAGGCTACCACCACCGCCACATTGTTGCATACATATGAAACTTTAAAAAGACCTTGACCAACATATGTACCTAAAATACAATCCGTTTTGCACCTTGTCTTCGCTTAAATCCATTGAAAAGGGTCAATAAATGTTGCCCCTAAAGATGGGCAATTTTCTACAGTAAATGAATTTTTTGAAGCAATTTTCTCTGGAAAAAAACTAGGAAGGAAAGCTGTCATTTTGGCTACAGAAAGTCATAGCTTAAAGTCGTTGGCATTGCTGACATGCTTTTGAAAGAAAAACTAGTAAAATTAAAAAAATAATTGTGTTCGGGATTAGAGGGGAGATAAATAGGAGCAAGCACAGGACAATATCTTTGATGACTGTCTTAACTAATTTTTGCAACACTGTTTTTGATTTAACATGTTTTTTTTTAATTTTAATTTTACTCGTATCCATAGTTCCTAACCAAAAATGCAGATGCATAGCAAAACCACTCTGCGCATACTCTGTAAGCTACTACACCAATAATGAATCATTAAGGATCGTAAAAAAACGACTACGAATTACTCTCTTCTTTTTAAATTCGATATGTGATTAAATTTAAACGGAATTTGTTTTTCGATATGAATTTCACAACTTCTCTCAAGGCTTCCCCGACTATAGTTAGAAGTCCCACGAAGCGCCTACTAATAAGGTCGCCAAACATCAGTGTGCTTTGGAGTTCTACATCGAATAGCACCTATACTTCCACTATTGCTATGCTTATCATCAAGATCATCAGGTGTTGGTGATTGCCTTGTTGACGTAACTGGGGGTGAATTTTGATTTTCGCTTTCATTGTCTTTATCATTATGAGAAATAAGAGTGACACTACGTTTAACCAGATTAACTCCGGCCGCTTCACTATTACTATTTCTTTCAGGACTTAACGAGTTCGGAACATTACTGACTGGGTTGGTGTTTCGAAACCATGGAAAATCATGATAATTTCCATACAATTGTGTATATAACCACTGACTTGGCTGAGGTATTAGAGGATTTTGTAGAAACAATTGTGCAGCCAAAGCATGATTGAGTACGTGTGGCTGTTGAAATTGTGATGCAAAACTCGGAAAGAATTCACCCTTTCGAAATGCTGTATTCCTTTGAATAAGTGAAGTGAATGCACCCGTCGGCGGAGATGGACTTCGCTTATCTTCATCCTCATTTAAAGAATTTGTTTTCCTAGGTGAATCAGTTACTGATATGTTATCACTGTCGAAACCCGTATCAATGTTGTTATTGTTGTCATTATCACTTGTTAGAGGAGGAGAAATACCCGATGAATTCGTTGGTTGGCGATTTGGTGATCCTTTTGGACTTGTTGTACTATGTGGATTGCAAACGGATAATTGACTTAACTGCGCTAGATGATGGTTATCTAAAAACAGAAAAAAAAATTAAATAACAATTATTATTGGAATTAGTTTTTGTATTATATTTGACTAGTAAAACTAAATGTTTCCACCTACCACTCATTGTTCTCAAACTAGGTCTTTCAAGACGATCTACTAATGAATTTGCTAAAACGTGTGGTGGAAATGGTGGATGCTGATGATGGAAAAATTGTGCACCATGTGGAAATCCTGGCGGTCGACCAAGTGCTGGATTTCCTCCCAATGTTCGCCAATCAGGGGCATGTAAATGTCCATGCATACCAGCCAAATGATGAGCAAAACCTGAAATTTAATAAGTTCTTTAAAATATCAACTCCAAAATTAGTGGATTATCGGATAAAAGAAAGTGCTAAATAAATTCTATTCTATTCACTTAACCAGTTCTCAATTTTGGTACCTATATATATTTATACATATATTTGGCATATCTACCTGAATTCTTATCAAATAAAAGTCGAGCAACCCAATGATGATGATACTATCTATACCTAGCTACCTAACTACCCAAATGCGGAAGTGTATACAGTTTGAGTTGTAGCCAAGAAGGGTCAAGTGCTGCATTAAGGAGAATCAGAAACTTCAAAAGAAGCTACTGTCTACACCCCCACGACTTATATGTTGTGTATAAGCGCATTTCAATTCAACGTATCTCTAATTATGTACAAACATATGTATTCCTGCTCTATAGATATACATATAGATATTTATATATATATATATATATATATATGCCCATAGAGAACACATCCTTCTTGCAGTCATTAAATAGATTCCCAGCCATGGCAGGAATATGTATTCTTGACTTTCTCATGAATCTACCTATCCTATACCAATGGTAGAGGCATCCAAGTGATAGGGTATATACCTACAAATATTACGACTGCGGATATCGTTTCGTTCAGTAGTGGCTTGCTTCACTCCCACTAAAACCTAAATATGCGGTCCTGTAAGGAAACCTATGTGCGATAAAGGGTTAGCCACTGGTACGGTGAATCGTTTGCCAGGAGTGGGGCATAACGTGGTCCCATTGGTGCGCCGCAAAAAGCTTTCTCCCCAAGAATCTTTATACACCCACAAACCAATACAAAGATGCCAAGAAGCTCACACCTATCTATACCATTACTAGCACCCAAAATGGAAATTCTTTTTATATACTTTATGTACACATACCAAGAAAAGTTCATATGACACCACCACGGATGCCGCAAAAACTCCGAAAACTTGAAATTCAAGCACACAACCCCCATCTCAACCACACTGTGACGCACACAAACATCCCCAGAATACGAAAAGTATAACCAGGGCAAGGATCGGATTTTAACCATACCCATAACCTCACTGTCTTGGAAGGATATGCGAATACCGGGGAGCGACCCGATTTCGTATACTCTCCGTCGTCTCTTCTAAGACATCCTCCTGAAACGTCTACCATGCCATCGTCCTGGTTATACACAAGAAACGGAATTCTTCCCGATTCTCTGATTATACTAACTCTATGCGCACAGAGAGAGAGTGACAGAGAGCGAGAGACATGAGAAATTTCCAGCTCCTCAGAATATCCACTAAAGCTCTTAATATCCTTCAACGAAGTCCTTGCACTAGTCAACCTTCAAAGTGGGTGGCCATGCACTGTCTGGTCACATTAAAAGGGAGTTTAGCCCTGCTCTGACCGAGCACTTGAATTGAATCACCGCCTGCCATGGTGACAAGTCCATTAAAGGTGTGAAAATTCTACCACTGGATCCGACAGCCAATTACTTCAGCTCTATGCCTTAGAACTGCAGCTGAGCCATATCTGAATGTTAGGCAGGACGTTGTTGGGCTACCCGACTTGTAGCTGTGATAGAAATAGATACTAGAGCTAGCTCAGCATGTACACATATCTAGTGTGGACTATATATTCATCTGCCGACGGCACTGCCCCACATCGTTGTAATCAGAGTCCAAGAGGATTGTTTTGATTTTTTATTTAGCCTCTTTGGATATGGAGGAGTTATTTTTCCATGTTTTCCTGACAGCAACATTTCAAAACGTCAGGATTCATTCGAATAGGAGAAAATTCGTTTTGATTGCTCCAAAAATATTTTTAGGATTAACTTAACCTTAATCGGGATAACGAATATGGAATTGAATGTCCACCTCAAGTCCTGAACTAAATATTGGGAGCAAATGGGATATTTGCTTTTGTGTATAATGACGGAGTCCAGAGTCCGCCAGAGAGCTTGAAATTTAGTACGTAGGCGCATTTGTGGGTGTGTGTGTGTGTGTTTGTGTTATGTTGATGTACGGAGGTTGTTATGAGTTAAAATTAATATCTGCAATTGGCCAAGGATTTTCTTTTCCTTTTATTGTAATTTTCAATTTAGGAATAATTTCATTGCAATGAAGCCGTGTATAATTTGAAACTATCTGGGTTACCTGGATCATGGAACATGGTTTGTATCGTGGAGGTCGAAGACCATCGACGAGCATCCATATTGATGTTCGACTTAAATAACGGATGATGTGGTCAGAAAATAATCATTATTGGTGTATATTCTATCAAAGATTTTCTCTACTACCTATAAAATCATTTATGAAGTTCAATATTAATTTTTCGGTATTAAAATGTATAATTTCTTCATCTTGTCTCACGAATTTACGGGATTCTAAAAACTCGATTTGAGAATGGACGGGGACCCTTGAAAGAGACTTGCAACTTTCGATAGTTGCTAACTTTTAAAATCCAATTAAAAGTTAGCAACACCTACAACCAACTGGCTTTTTCGATTATATTGAGAACTAACAATCTTCTTCCATAACAAGTAAGAAAGCTACAAATGACGTAAGATGAATACTTATAATACCCAAGATGAATGTTCGTATGTAATTTCGTATGGTCATCCATTTGTGCTAGTTTGACTTTTGAAGTGGTTTTTCGCATTTATTTCTAGAACGACTCGTCGGACAGTGAAAAATGTTTATAAACAATGTCATATAAGTTCATATTCTGAAGAGCTTTTCAGTACAACAAAAGCCTCTAGTACTCACCATTTTCACAGTATACGTAAAAATTCTAAATTTTGATATGGCAACACCAAGAAGGAGTTGCCCGATTTAATTTATTTCTGAAATTTTAATTACTATTTTTCTATGGCAACCTAATAAGGAGTTGCCGGATTGGTCCAATTTTCGAACTTACATTTTAATTTTTTTAAACAGCCCGTGTGCAAAATTTCAGCTCTCTAAGTAAACGCGTACTTGAGCTCCCGTGAAGGCGAACAGACCGGCCGACGGGCGGACGGACGGACAGACAGATGGACGGACGAACATACGGACGAATGGACAGACAGACGGACGGATCGACAGATAGACGGACGGATGGACAGTCAGACGAACTGATGGACAGACAGACGGACGGACATGCAAAAATCAAAAGTACTGTCAATACAATGCGTGGGTGTCCAACCCGTTTTGCTCTATTATTATTAGTATACCCTATGAATTCATCTAAGTAGGGTATATAAATACCAACTTCTATGAATTTGCTAACAGTCACTCAGATACGAATCAAAAATGATGAACTCAGCTTTTCATTCTTGGACATGCATCGAAATATGGAGTTATCGAAAGTGAAAACTCCACTCTGCAATACAAAACTGGATGAATTCTGTGAGAGATGAGCCTGCACAGCATTGCAGCTATTGAACAAAATAAAACGGATGTCATCAGCTACTCACTAGTATCTGAGAAGATAAATATTATACTCCCAAAATTCAGACTAAGGAACATAATATGAGTATCGTTCAATGTTATTTCCCGACGGAAAAAATGAACGACAAAAACGTTAAAGAATAGTTCTACCCCTAGGGGAGATATAGTCGTGTTATAGAGGGATATGAATGCTTACATTGGCTACAATACTAGAGGTCTTTATACAAGTCATAAGATAGCAAAGCAAATATACAGCTACAAAGGGATCTATGTAACTTCCAAAAACTTGCCATTAGCAATCAAAAGTGGGATAATAAAACTGGGGAAAACACCCTATTTTTCGTCAGGATAACACAAACTCACAGCAGCATTTACAAACTCATACACATTACATACCTATAATGAAGAAAAAATTATGGATTAAGTGAAAGAAAATTGTTAACAAGCTGGCGATATTGTTTGAAATTGACTGAGCGATGCTCTTTTGGAAACCAACATTAATGAAAATAGTAACGATCCCTTTAAAGTACTGATCATTCAGTGGAAATGTGGATGACTATGACAAATTAACGAAAATAGTATCCCAGCTAATTTCCGTTGTTTTTCTTTTTCTTTTTTTGTAGACCAGCTGAGCCGTTTTAGGTTGATCTAGAATTTTCTGTTCTTCTGATCTGTGGAGGATTTTGAATATTGTACATTGTAGGCGATTGGGCTGAGTTTAAACATGGAGATTGTCCGAAGTTTGATGAAGTAACACTGTTTCTTTTTATATAAAAAAAAATTGAAGCAATTTATTTTGCCTTCCATAATGCGTGCCTAATGTTCACGTTTTTCATAGCCCTGGGATTTTGACAGTGATAGATAATAAAATGTTGTAATTTAAAATCATCCACTGAACTTCCTCTCAAAAAAGTGTGTAAACTGATGTTCACTCATTTTAAAATCAGAACAAGATTTTCTAATTTTGAAATGCATGTTCTTCTCTGTAGCCATTTCCCAAATTAGAAACAACAGAGCCTGATAAAAGATAAAACTATAGGCTATTGTGAGTGGAGGGTTATGTAGTAAATGGTATTGAGATTGTCTGTATCTTTTTTTTTTTCATTGTGCTGGAGTTTTCTGAATATATAATGACTCCATCAATAATCTCTTTTTATAGTGGGTTTTATGATGTAAGAAAGATAGAGGCATTTTACAGGTCTGTTTTTTAGATAACATCCAAAGTAGTTTTATGGGTAGGAGTGTTTAGCTTGGTGCAGCAGTTATTTATTATTGAAGCCTAGTTTGATTTGTTGATCCCAAATGTTAAGGACTTTTTTAAATCTTTTAGTAAATCCAAAGATATAAGTTGCACCTTTAAATCTCAACAAACAGATCTACTTTCAATATTATGATGTTATGCATGCTATGTTCAAACAACAGCTGCTTTCCTATTACTGATTTGGGTAAATTTATTTTTAATTTTTCCTTAGTTCGATTTCATCGACATTTAGAGCTTGTTTAGCAGAATATCCATCATCTTTAATTGAATCAGAAATTTTTTACGACTGTAATATCTGCATTGACAGATTTTCCTTTTATAGTTAGATAGATGAGTGAGATGATGATGGGTCTGATGTTGTCCATGGGTGAATTAAGGTTTTTTTTTTGTTTTTTTGCTCGATTATACCCCGCTCTAAAGATTATTCATGCAAATGAATTGTCCATCAATCGCAGAGGGTGGTGTTGGGCGTCAGATTTGAAAATTATAAGATTTAAAAAAAATACGACGTGCATGGCATCGAACTTCTGTGGTAGGTGATCAGAGATAACCACACTGATGAGACCTATCTGATCGCTGGGTCAAAAAGTTCAATATTTTTTCTGCATCTCAATGCATTTTGTAAATTCATTGGGAAAAAAACATATTTTTTTTCCAGCATGGCAGAAATGGTCCAAATGTACTGTGGACGACCGAAATGTGATTGGAAATCCATTTTTTTCCAATTCGGTTAACCACCATGATTAATATCTATGAGTTATATTATGCTCAAATCATTTGTCTCTATGTGCAGGATGCGGAAATATCATTTTCTGCTAAAATCGACGTACTGAAAAGGGGGATTTGAATCTACAAAATGCGCATGAGAACTCCTTTAAACTACGGTTTCCAACACATTCCGCTGACGCAAACGTGCAACGCAAATGCGAAAGCGCAAGTGCGTTATCGTTCAACGTCGTCCCATGTGATTTTTAAGGAAACAGTATATCAGTCATGGTGAGTGAAGCCTCAAACACATACAACCGATATATTAATTTTAATAGCTATCGAATGAGTTTTTTGAAGGGTAACTTTTTTGCTTCTTGAGATAGACATAGATCAAGAAGATATGTTATTGTTAGTTTGTCTGCATCGGAACTGCTCTGCATCGCAATGCATTTCTGAATTTAGCATTCGCGGACTGTAGCTCAAGTACATCTTGGAAACCGTTCATATAATATGCTTTCTGTTTGTTTGCGCTTGCACATTAACATCTTCTACCAGAATCTCTTGGAAACCGAGGCTTTATACGCGAGCTCTATTACGCGGGGAATAATAAGGCTTTTAATGGAGAGTTTTGCTCTCTATACGTATCCTAGTTTTCCATAATTTTCTGCCATGTATATCACGTTTAGCATTTTTGTTTGTTTTTTTTTTTACATTTAAAAAAATTACAACAACAAAATGGCTGATATTGGAGATGCAAGATTATTTTTCTATGAATCTTTGAAGTGTCGCATTAAAATTCGAATTTTTCATTTATTTTTAATTTTTTATATTATTTTAAATATTGTCAAAACTGCCACGATTGACGGAATTGGCAGAAAACTGGTTTTCAATCAGTTTTCGGTCGACCAAATGTAATTTAACCATTTCTGGCATGGACATAGCCATTTTTGAGTTTTTATAATTTTCATAATTGACGCCCACCCATTGAATAAATAACTAAAAAGGAAGCGGGGAATCGTGCTAATACAGTGTACGTGTTTAAGCATTTCAATGACAGTGTGACCTATGGTGGGGGGGGGGCGGGGATGACAAGAGGGCGTCGTTGATATTTTTTGTGTCAGTTCAACATTCTGACATTTCATATTATTTCAAAATAAGTTTCGGTTTTGAGTTCGCGATATTGTGAAAAATAAGTAATTAAACGTGATTTTTATGAATAGTGGTGCGAAATAAGTGCGGAATATTTCTTTTGTGAACGACATTTTGTGCAATAGCGACTCCGGAGTCCTAAATTATCAAGATGAAGTGCGCTGTGCTGTGCTGCAGGAAAGAACAGAGTTATTGTCGTGGGAAAACATTCTTCAAGTAAGCTTAATAGCTTTACTTATTAATTATATTGTTTTAAACAAAATAAAAGTGAAATATCTGTAAAAATAAAGAACCATGGCAAAAGATTTAACATTTTACCAATGCCGGTTTATTTGTTTACAATTGAATTGTCGTTGGTTGATAAATTATTCCAGTCATACAAAGGCAACGCCAAGAAATATTATCTGAAAATAAGGGGGAGCTAAAAATTTGTTTATTTTACAAAGGAATTTGGATTATAAAAAATGTTCCCCTTCAAAATTGCACGATTCCACTACTACCACGACGAAACGAATACAAACAGAGCACACTAATACATTTCGCCGAGATGCTTACGTTTTCACCCGATATGCCGTTTCCTTATTAGTTATTTATTCAATGCGCCCACCACGATTGATATGGGCACTTCATTTACTACAATTTTTGGAGCGGAGAATAATGTTTTAGCAAAGCCTTCATTCTTCCTACAGAGCCATTATTTTACTCATCTCTCTAACTATTAGTAAGCATTGTCGCACCGAGACGGGGGACGAATGTGACCGGTCCCCACTCCAGAAGGTCAGTTTTTTGAAGAATTTACAAATTCTGTATAAAATGTAATCTGTTTATGATTACCAAGTCCGATAAAATATAATAAAACCTTTAAATATTTAATAGCTGTTCTTAAGTGCTCAGATATGTAGGCGCAGGGCGGGACTTTAGTTCCGTATTTTTCCGACTCCTTTTGAAGTTCGGATACCTATGGTCCCCCCCCCCAAAGCCTAATCCTGGGTGCGCTACTGTTAGTAAGTACATTTTTGCGTAGATTTTCTTTTGAAACGCTCAAATCAACCTTCACTAACTTCAAATTTTGAATATCACTTTGATGCCAGTGATTGCAAAAAATTGTGTAATTTTATAAACTTTTTAAGAAACCAATCATATTTATGAATATTCTCCAAAACTTTATATTCCAGACCACTATTTCTAGAAAACAAAATGCAAAATATAAATTCTGGCTCGATATAATTTAAATAGCGTCAAGCATTTTTAAATACATATGTTTAAAATTGGTCATGCCCCGCCTAACAGATCCTTAAGACAGAGGGGAGGTTTTTTTGATCAATCCAGCCGTAAAAATAGTTTTAACTTTCTTTTGAATTACAACTTTGCTCAAGGAAAAAAATTTTTATTGATTTTTATTTTCTATGAAAAACTTAAGAGGATTCAGTACTCGGCAAAAGTTTCAATTTAGATACCAGCGAGCCTGTAGGCAATAAAATTTACTATCCGTAGGTTTGTGTCCTGAAAGTGAGAAAATTTATATAAAATTGGCCCAGACCTGGACCAAAAGCACATTAGAGGCATCTAGCGTAAAAGACAGAAACCCAACATACGATAATTTAAGACGAAAAATGAAAATTTGTAGTTCAAAGAAATTGAAAATTTTTAACGAGAATTAACTCTCCTAAATTTTTTTGCACATAATTGTTAAATATACTATTTTGCTTTGTATTTCAACCACTTTCAATGAAATATTGCAATTTCTAGGTGGTGAAATATCGGGCGAAAAAATAAGTACTATTAGAGTCAAATAATTAAACAAAACGCCGCTAGAAATGAAAAAAACTAAACGTTATTTGCTAGATCTAGGCTTTATTTTCCCAAAATAGTCACAATCTAAAGAAATGAGAATACTTCAATTCTTCAATACTTCAATTTTTACCATATTTTAACAAGTTTCCGAGCTAATATCTCCATTCCAATACACTTTTTTTTTAAATCATTATTCTGCTACAAATAGTTTGCCAGAAATTCGCATTGAAAAATGTATGAAACTTGCAAATCTTGGTACTGACTCCTATTAAGTAGAAACCACATTTTTTTGTTTCCTTACTTTGAATTTCGTCTTAATCTCAGCAGATGTTAATTCATTAGGATTATGGGATTCTTCCCTAAGACGAGAATTTATAATACGGGATTTGTTAAGAAAATGTTGGCAATTGTTAAATCTACTTGATTTCAGTTTACGCATTATGTACCGTTCCAATATTTATGTATTAAGTTTTGTTGCTTAACCTACCGATGGTTAAGGACAATTGATCAATTCTTTCATATCCTTGCAGCATACATGTATTCACTACCAAATCATGAGCCATATTCCTAAGAATAACATTTTGAGATCCAGATCGCCAGAATGGACAAAATTAATCCTAGCAGGTGCATGGAAGGAATTTTGCGATTAATAACTTAAATCACTGCTTCCAACAGAGCATCCAGAGCCAATCAATGGCTGTCATGAGAAAAACCGTAAAACTTGGCAACAAAATTCCCTGCACCCAGAATCATTCCCCCATACAAAGTTAGGCAGACCACGTGAAAACAGATTGAACTGACAAAAAATCTTACGTCACCTTAGAATTCAGGCCAAAATGTTATTCACCTGGAAAAAGTAGATTTCGTTAACAAATTTTATGCCACAACAGAAGATCTAAAACGTCCTTTCGAAATAAGCCTATACTCATGATGGATTTGCTGCGGGTTTATTTATAGATACCAAAATGTACACAGGTTAAAAACGGCAACACTCTTCAAACCTTTTGCGGACATTATCGAAGACTTTTCGAAGAAGCTGCTGAGAAATCAGCCTTTTCTTTTCTTCAATATTTCTTCTTAAATCTGCCAAACTTCATTGATTTTTGTCGTAAACAGTACTCTAAATACCATAGAAAAAAATTAAATGGGGTTAAATCAGGGTTTCGCGATGGCCAGTCAATGTCATACCATCGCGAAAACACCTTTTCGGGGAGCAATTCGTGCAGTGCTGCCAACGAGTTGTTAGTGATATGCGCCTTGGTTCCATTTTGCTGGAGCTATGAGAGGCGATTGTAATCCTCACATTCTTGAAGTTTTGGACCAAAATATTTCCGTATCAACTCAATATAGCGCAGGGGCGCACCGAGAGGGCGGACGAAAGGGACCGGTCCCCCTCCAGAATGCCAGTTTTCTGAACATAATTTACAAATTACGTATAAGACGTGGTCTGTATATTATTACAAAGTCCGATAAAATAAAATAAAACCTTTTAATCTACAATAGCAGTCCTTAAGTGCTCAGAAGGGTGCAGGTCTCGACTTTAGAGCCCTATTTTTCTGAATCGTTAGGACTTAGGACACCTATGATCCTCCCCCCAAAGCCAAATCCTGGGTGTGTTACTGATATAGCGGGCCGAATTTACCGTAATCGATTTGCCTCAATGGTCTTCAAAAAATGTCCAATAATACGCTTTGCCGACATTGTGGCCCAAACTGTAACTTTGGATATGTGTAAAGCGTGTTGATGTCACGTTGTTGAATTGCTCTCTGCCCTAAATCACGACGATTCACATAATCATTCAAATGAAAATGCGCCTCGTTGCTGAAGAAAGTGTTGTCAAAATCGTAGAATCTCTCTAAGATTATGTTCACGTAATTAAGTCTTAAAAGATAATCATTTTCGTTCAAAACCTGCACAATCTGAATTTTATAGGGCTTAAATTTCAAATCACATCACATTATGCAGTAAATCGTCGCTCTAGATAAGCCTATACTACGACTCTCGCTTCTTAATGCTAACAAGGGGCTGTCGACTGACTCGATGTTTCCATGGGTTCTTGCTGTTCTTCAACTACCATGATGAATCTCGCTTATTGTCTTTCCAGCGTCGGTGAATGCCTGGATCCAAGCGAGAGCAGTGATGTTACTTGGGGTTTCTCTAATATTGCGCAATCCATAATGTAGTCGAAATAGCCGACGAATGCGAAGGAGCCACCGACAGTTCCCGAAATACGCGCGCACGCAAAACAAGCGTTGCTGTCCGGTGTAAGGTATGGTGCTATAACAATATAAATACAGGTCTTCTAAGCGACGCCACTCTAACCCCCCACCCAGCTTTCTTTACGTGTCGTTCACTCTCGAAATAGTCGGATCGTTCTGAGACACCCTGTATAACAGTCGCCTGAAGAAAATCTTTAGAATTAAGAATCCTCAAAGACGCAGTATAGAAGCGCTTCTCCCAATTATGTCGATTCTAAAAGCGGGTTGCGAGGATATACAACGGTACGCTATTTATAACTGCTTATGCACTTCCACTCATGCAGACGGAACACAAGAACTCTTGTATTCGTTAGTTGACATTGGTAAAATTTTGAATCAACTACTGACATTGTGCAAATGGACTTCTTTCTAATATTGTGAAAGGTTCGTACATTTGGACACATTTACTAATAGCTAGGCTCAGTTTTTGTACTTGCCCTGTTGCCATTTCATGGCTGAAATGCAATCAAAATACTTTCGTCAATTTATCCGCCTTGCCTTGACATTTTCATAATATTTTCGGTTTTGTCGTTTTATCATATTCTTCCGCCTTCGCGTCAAATAAATAAAAACTTTTGGCAAAAACCATGTTGCCAAATGTAATTATGATACCCCCGACGTAAATACGTTTTTCAATATGGCAATATTTTGGTTTTCCTCAGCAACTAACTTTCATATATATAACGCCACATAACTATGCTTAAATAAAAATACATTTTGATATTAAAATTAATGAAGCCAAACCAAAGAGCTGTTGTCAACTAACATCAACTTCATCAGTGTTCAGTTGAGTAAAATCACTTTAAATTTATCCCGTTTTGCGGCTAAAATCCTCCAGAGTTAACGTATGTGTGTGGGTACAGAAGAAAACCAAACATATATAATTTATGATGAAAGTGTGTGTAGTTGTTTGTCACTTTGGGAAATGAACCTCGACTATTTAAAAGCTTAAAACGAAGCTCTCTGGTGAATTCCTTTAATTTATGCCAGGAAGACACACAGACTTCAATATTTGTCCCCAAGATAACAAGGCATTTGAAAATCACTAGGCTTAGGCACATACTCGGTTATATACCCTTACATCTAACCATATACATAAGCCGCCCAACAAACATCCCCCAGGAACGTACTAAGAAGGAAACTTTTAGAATATTTTGGTGCTTTAAATAAATTTTAAGCATAGGGTGATTATGTTTCCTTATGGTGCCACCATCACACCACCATCGTCACCACCGCCGCTGCCGCTCTTCTTTCAGAGATAAAGCATCTGACTAAGACAAATGGTCTTCAACCCCTTAGCTTCGAGCCACTCGCTCATATACATTAAGGAGATATTGTTATCAGAATACATAAAACCGTTTATCTCGCCTGCTTAACGGAATCAAGCGATCTCCGAAACCACCTCTACACACAATGACACAATATGAAAGAAGTTGAGAACTGTTCTATCTCTAGCCGCCTTTAGTAAAGCTAGCTTAGCTGATGATGACGACTACGACGACGACGACCAACGATGGTGCTGATGACTTTAAGTAGGCGACGACTAACTAGAAAAGGAACAGCCAAAATGTTAGCAGCTAAATGAGAATCAACACAAAAGGGGTGCGAAATTGACGCGTTTTACATTAAAAGGACACAAAGTGGGAACACTCCGGGTTCTAATACAAAATTAGATGCAAGGAGTTGGGAGTTGGGTGATAGGATGGGAGCTTATACTGAGTGCAAAGGGTTAAATGGAATCTGTGAAACTGTTAAGAGACTTATGACAGGATTATACCTTTGGTAGAGAGGGTGAAACATCGCGATGACATCTTGTGATAAATATTGATAGACGAGGATGAATCGAAGGCGGGGAGAACAGCAATATCATTTCACTCCCATTTTCTTAGGATTTCTTATGGTTTTTTTCTTGGTTTTTCCTTTTATTTTAATTTTTTTTTTTAGGGTAATTGACTTAATTAATGAAGGAGTAAAGTTCAAGGGCAATGGATAACATTCGTGTGAAAATTTTTACGTCTACTAACATGATAACTAACAACTTTTGTTTTGAATGTAGATAACAAGTTGCAAACATTCTTCAGCAAAATTTTAAGTAAATCAAGTTAGTGGCTAAAAAGTCGAAAGCTGTATTTGCGAATGTGCTTTAGTCCAGTCAATAGGGACTAAAAAGACCTTTGCCCTACAAAGGTTGGGGTAGTTCTGAATTTTATATATGTTTTTAAGTTTCGGATCCCGATGAGAAATTCAAGCTTCCACCTTTGTGTGTGTGAGGGGGGTGGGGGTATCTGTGCGGTCCACCATCTTGGATTACAGCAAAAAATTGGTTTTTTCAAGATAATTCCTCAACGGTTGGTCCCACGACAAAAATGGGTGATACAAATTTTAAAGAAGACTAAATACATTTTTTGTATAATCACTTTTTTTGTAAGTCTGATATGTATGTAACGAGTTACAGTAGCGGAAACGTGAAAAATCTTCCAAAAAAATTTATACGTATAGTGCCCCTTACACGGGGTGTTTCGTTCATGGTGGCCTTAGGACAGGAGGTGAGACCAAACAAAAAATTGTATGGCAAGGGGGGTGGCATCTCAACCTCATCGGAGTTACAGGGTGATTAAGAAAATATGCTAGTCTTTCACAAAATACCCTGTATCTTTAAAAGTGCAAGGTGTACGGTTACTTTTAGAACTGATTGTATGCAGTACTTCATGGCCTTTTCGACAACCGCTCGACCGACCCCCTACTCCTCTCCCCTTAGGGGTTACGGTCATCCAAACAGAATTTGCACATTTTGGCAATACTATAAACAAAAAGCAGTAGTAAAAAAGCTAATTTAAGAAAAGGGAGCAGAACCGTAACCACCGGAAGATACAAGCCATGAAGTAAGACTTGAATAGACCATAGCGGCTGACATTATACATTATATACACAGCAGGAGCTTTTCATATAAAAGTACCTTAGATTTCGTTCAAACACCATAATTTCCATAAATTTGTTCTACATGCAATTTCTTTTTAACACCATTAGAACGGAAACATATTAAGCTGCAATTTGTTTTACCTTCATTTTTCTGTGGGAGCGACACTTTTAGACTCAAGATCTGATCTCATTATTCACTTCAGGTAAAAGTGCCGAGCATCTGCCACAACTATGCGTAGAAAGTTTTCGTTTTGAAGTTCTTTCAGGTTTTCGCATTCTTGAAAAATTGGGTTAGAGCTCTTTAAGCGAATATTCTTTGTTTACTAATTGTCAACAAATTTTAGGATTTTCCACTTGAAAGAGCTTTTGAGCATATTGAATAAGAAAAGTTCTCTTTTGAAGATTGCAATACTCTTCATAAACCTCATTAACTTTTAGATGTCCTTGACTTTTTTTTTCTATATACATAATTAGATTGGGGTAAACCGTTTAATGCTGAGGACACCTTTGCGCAAAAAGGAAGAATATAAGAAAGGAGTATTAGGAATTAAAAGACCAGTGAAGAAGATGATGATGTATGTACATTCCACTTAAATATCTCCAAATTGTACGAGATAAGAAAAATAGTAGATGGTAAACCATTCCACATTCGTACCGTTTAGATTAGGAAGTTATACGATAGTTCCCAGTATGAGAGCAAAATTCATTTGGAGAGTGAAGTGATGAGTATGATTTGAATGGCAAGTATTTCGGACAGTAGGTTGCCGCCTTACATATAGGAGACTTTCCTCCAATTAGTCTGCTTTGCTATCTAGGTAAAATCCTTGAAAAGCTGCAAATTATGAATTATATAAACAGAAATTCTATGTTATCAACTTTTCAATCAGGGTTCCGTCCTTCTCATAGTTGTGAGACTGCATTTGTGAAGGTAACTTCTGATATACACGAGTCCCTTGATGAGGACTGTCTTACATTACTCGTCCTGATCTACTTTAGCAAAGCTTTTGACTCCATAAATCATTCAAATTTAATAACAGAACTATCAAGTCAATTCTTATTCTCTTCGTCTGCTATTAAGCTGATAAATAACTTTTTGCAAGGACGTAGTCAAATTGTTCGAATCAAGAATAACAATTCCAGGCCTGAGTTCCTTAGCTGCGGCGTACCCCAGGGATCCATATTGGGGCCTCTACTGTTTTGTTTATATATTAATGATCCTGACGTAGTGCTGGATGCCTCTGTACATCTCAATGCGGATGACGTGCAAATTTATCTCAGCAGACCAATAGGATTAATGGAGGACTGTCTATGTCGACTTAATGACGATCTCCAACGTATTCATGAGTGGTCATTACAAAATAATTTAGCACTTAATCCAACTAAATCAAATTGCCTAGCAATTTACAGAAATGGCATTGACTCAAGTATGCTTCCTGCCATTCTGTTAAACAGGGTAACACTTCCTTATAGGGATTCTGTCGTGACTTTGGGTGTTGAACTTAATTCGAAGTTCTCGTGCTGCAATCACATTAAAACGACATTAGGGAAGATATATGGCTATTTGAGACAACTTTGGCTCAACTCTAGTATCCTCTCGCTTAGTCTGCGTCAGCGGTTAGCTAAAACATTAGTTATTCCACATTTCACATTTGCCAGTATAATCTTTCCAGACTCAGTCTGCCGGAGAAAAATACTCGTAGCATTCAATGATGTGATTAGATATATTTACAAATTACCTAGAAGTAGCCACATCTCATTGTATGCAAGCTCTCTTTTGGGTTGCAATTTAGAGACTAATTTCACTTTTCGCAGCCTGAAATTTCTGCACAAGCTCATTTATCTTAAACAACCAGTAGACTTATTTGAGAAGCTACAGTTCCTGCAATCGACCAGACATGTAAACCTTTTGATTCCTCGATGCAGGAGTCAATATGCTGAGCGCTCTTTCTTCGTTCAGTGTGCTCGGAGGTGGAATCAGCTGCCAAGCAATATTCAGCGCACGGCTTCCAACAGAAACTTCTGTAGGCTCATTAAACATGCAAACCTTTCTATTTAGTAATGGTGACGCACATTTGGGGTCTTTGTGTTTTTTTTTCTCTCTTGTACGTTATTTTTAGTTTTAGTCTATAGTCTCTACTATTTTTTTCTTTATTTTATTTTTATTACTTCCATTATTAAATCTTTTGTGTTTTCTCTATTTTACATTGCTTAGTTCGTAGTTGTATTGTAGTAACGATAAATTTAATTTAACCACAGCACGTTATACAATCTAAGATAGCATGAACCTAGCCAAATAAAGAATTATTATTATAGACAATTAACTAGGCAAGATATTTCTTGACAACAGTGTCAATAGAAGTAGGAGCTAGTGCCAAGATTTGCAAGCTTCATACATTTTTCAATGCGAATTTCTGACAAACTTCTTATAGCAGAATAATGACTTATACCTTAAATCAAAGATAACGAAGAGGTCTATCTATTGAAATGGAGATATTAGCTCGGAAACTTACAAAAAATGGTAAAATTTGAAGTTTTTTTTAATCAAATTCCTGTTACTAGGTATTCTGATTTCCTTAGATTGTGACTACCGTAGCAAGATAAAGCCTAGATCTAGTGAATACCGTAGAGTTTTTTTCATTTTAGTGGCGCTTTTTTTTTATTATTTGGCTCTAATTGTACTTGTTTTTTCTTTCGATATTTCATCGATGAGAAATTGTAATATTTCGTTGAAAGTTTTTGATATACAAAGCAAAATAATATATGTAACAAATATGTGCAAAAAAAATTAAAAGAAATCATTTTCGTCTTAGATTGTTAACTTGTTGGGTTGTTGGGTTTCTGTCTCTTACGCCAGATGTATCTAATGTGGTCTGTGGTCTTAAAGGCAGATTGAATAATGACACCTCACTTTTGTTAACGTTCTTCTTTTGAGCTGATATGGGTCTTATTAATTTGTACAAGATTTAAAAGTGAGATGTATTTCTTGGAACAGAAAAGGTCACTACAGCTAAGATCCAGTTTACACAGGTCATTATGCTGCCTCTGCCAAACGAAAGCTTGTAGGTAGGTAGGATAATGTTTCGAGGCAGGAATGAACCCTCATCTTACCTACAAGTTTGCTCGAAGCATTACACTCAGGACATTTTATCCCATTAAAATATTTTGCTCATCTTTTTTGAGCATTCTCATTTGACTCTACATCATTATAAGTACGACTTATAACAATGTACTTTAGTCCTACCGATGTAAGTTTTTAAAGATTTAGTTTATTTTATGTGAAATCATATAGATTCTTTAATTTCGTTATAATAAATAACAACAATATTAACACAAGTTTTGAATAACACATTTAATTTCTATTTATTTGGTAAATCCTGAATTTTATACGGTCTTTTTTCTTAAGGTGTACGACTTGAGCAACCTTAGCCTAAATATAAAAGCAAGCGGAGAAAGAATAAATCCTTGAGACACACCGAAATTTACGTAATGTGGATCAGGGAAAGTGCCATGTAAGGCTACAAAAATTGTGCACTTGATTAAAAAAAACAAAAGTTCTAATTCAAGATAGTAAAACATAGTATAGACCAATTGCTTTGCGTTTTGCAGCATGCTATAATCTGTCGAAGGCTGTTGATTGGCTAGGACAACAATTGTATTAACGATCGCTGATGATGTTGATAATTTAAAAACATTCTGTTAACATACTATTAATGATTATTTCGAAAACTGTTTACAGAGCTATTGATCCATAAGTAAAAGAGATCATAGTAGGTAATTACTTTTATCGTGAGAAGGTAGGATCACCAAAAAGGTAGAAGCACTCCCGTATACTCCCAACAACTTTCAGGCTTCCAACGAATTGGTCTCTCAACGGATCTAGGAGAATCTGGCTGGACGTGAAGCAAGTTTACATATGCATAAGCATAAGCATAAGTTTAGCCAAAGCAATAACATTTTGCGAGTCCTTTAACTTGCAGCAGTTAGTGGATAGCCCAACTCGTTTGCCTGATATAATTGGACACAGCGCCAACGTATTAGATCTATTTCTAACATCTCATTCCGACAAATACTCCACGTCAGTTTTATCTCCTCTTGGCAACTCAGATCATTGTCTCGTTTCAGCCCAATTCTACATATCATCACTGAAACCCACCAGTCACCGTCGTAAAAAGCGATTGGTGTGGCACTATGATCAAGCTGATTGAGCTTCGCTCAACAAATTCATTAGAGAGTTACACTGGTCTGAGTGTTTTTCATCGAGAGATGTTGAGTGCTACTCTGAGTCCATTATCAACATCTTATGGTTCGGGATGTGCAGCTTTATTCCGCACAGCTACAAGAGTATTAAGCCTAACAATTCATCTTGGTTTAACAATGACTGTTATACGGCCATTAAAATCAGAGAAGCTGCATTTCTTTCCTTCGACATGGAAACTTGCACATGTTCAACCAGTACCCAAAGAAGGAGAGGCAAGCGATCCCTCAAATTATAGACCAATTGCCCTTACTTCGATTACTCATCAACACCCAATTGATGAAATATCTGGAATCAAAGTCTCCATAATTTTGGCGAATCTGAGCTCATCGCATTAGATATCTCGTAGGCCTTCGATAGAGTCTGGCATCCAGTTCTTTTAGCCAAACTTCAGGCATTAGGTCTAGACCCTCTTTTCTTAAAATGGATTGAAAGCTTTCGTTCTTGCTTTCAAGTTATATTGGACGGAGTTACTTCTGACCGTTTCATAATCCATGTCGGTGTACCGAAAGGATCTGTGCCCTCTCCTACTCTCTTCCTCATTTTTTATTAATGATCTGCTATCTCTCACTTTCAATCCTATTCATAGTTTTGCAGACGACAGCACCCTTGATGTCGTGTACTCGTTCGACTCTATAGCTGATTCACGTGCGAATGTAATAGCTGAGAAACGAAGCCACATGCTCAGTACACTAAACTATGACCTCACAAAAATACATGCTTGGGGCAGAGCAATGTTGTCTGTTATCACTTAAACGTACTCCAATACCCGCTCAACCCATTTCCGTCGATGGAGAAGATACCTCGAACTCACCATCTCTTAACAACTTAGGCATTGAAATATCCAACAATCTTAGTTGGTGCGATCACATTTTTCGTATTGCCAAAAACGCGATGAAATGCCTGGGCTTCTTGCAAAGATGCGAGAAATATTTTACTCCATCAGACTTGGCGCAAATCTACAAGTCTCATATTAGACCTAGATTAGAATATAATTCCCATATTTGGACAGGGGCTGGAAGCACTGCAGTGTCGGCGTTAGACAAAGTCCAAAAGAACGCCTTCCGGCTTATTAACGATGACATATCAATAGCAACTATTGATTGCCTAGAGTACCGACGTAATGTCGGATGTCTGTCTCACGAAATTTCTAGCCTGATCCCTTGTAGAATTCTTCCCATTCGCAGCACACAAGCTGTAACCCGAGCTCATCCTTATACCCTTGAAGTCAAATTCGGCCGAACCGTGAAATTTCGTGAATCGTTCATAAGCAGAATAGTACGATAGTGGAACAGTTTGCCATCATCTGTTTACCCCCTCCCGTTTACCATCATCTGTTTACCCCCCCCCCCCCCTATGAGCCACAAACATTCAAGCGTAATGCGCACCGTCACCTACTTGACTCAACCCAATAATCCTCAATTCCCTACCCCCAGTTCCTTTCCTGCTAAAGCTGTGCTACGGCATCATAGGGTATCCCCTGAGCTTTGGTAACATAAAAAAAAACAATCAAAATCCTCTCCCTTCCAAACGTAGGAAAATAAATCGGCTATATCTATCTATGAATTTCACAGTTTTAATCCTTGTCGTATATGTTGGCCTTAAACTAAACTGATTTATTAGATTTAGTGTTTCAATGACTATGGATAAAGGATGATTCTAATTCACGATACAAAATGTTAGAATGGTCTAAGATTATTGATGCAAAACAGGTTGTTCAATTCATCTCATGGAGGTACAGATTAAAACGTACCTATAGTCGGCGCATTTGTAATGTTAGGCTATCTATGAGCGGAGGTCTTATGGATGATTAATATTTTTCTGGATGTACCTATTGTGAAGAACAGATCTAGTTGGTTGTAATGGTTTCTAACTGATTGGGTAATTCTGGTTAGCGCATCTATCAATTACTACAAGTTAAGTGAGTCAAAGAAGAGCTCGAGAACTTTTTATTTTTACGATTCTAAACAAAATTATTAAATACAAGAAAAAATAAAACAACTGCCTCTTCCTGGGGTTTGAAGCCGGGACCCTTTTGTATTTATTATTTTAATTTGGAATCATAAAAATAACAAGTTTTCTAAAATTCTGCTATTCCATCTCTGGCCGATTCTAAAAATTGTGAGTACAAGTCCCGCCCGTGTAGAACAAGATTAAAATAAATAATTAGAGATAAGAAAATTTGAACCACGATATGACGTTAAAAGAATCGGAAGAAATAGATATAAGATGCTGAAAATTTTCAGAGATCCTCTCAGAAACGGATATCATCTCTACGTCAGATATATATTATTGGGTTGGGCCATCGGTACATAGAAAACAAAAATTAATTATACTTATAACTGAAGACTTCAAGCCTATTCCAGACATAATTAAATTCTGGATTAGTTAAACTAAGATCATTGACTATAGTGAAAGGCAACATAAATTCCTAAAGAAAACAGAAACATAAATTCCTATATAATGAGAGAAGAGAGGTATCAGAAACAACTTTGATTTCAATACATACAAAAATACTTGGCTTTTTGGAGGAGAAATTCCAGAATACTGAAAACTTTTTGCTCCTCTCAATCTACAGGTCATGTTATAAAAATCAAAATTATATCTCTGTATAAATGGTAAACAAAACACAACGTAGAAAAACAACAAGCTATAAAAAGTATAACAGCAGCTTAAAAACTATTCTTCGACATCTCGAAAATAATCATCATCAACCCACGTCTATATAAGGATTAAGGATTGAAAATAAAATTAAAACAGAGTAGAAATTACAGAAAAAAAAACATTTTAAAATCGTCAGTTCTCATTAAGCAAATGGCACAGAAAATGCTTAACTGCAATTTTCTCTTTATGCCAGAAATACATAAAAGTTCCATTTCCGACGTTGAATAAGAAAAAAAGGATTAAGCTAAACGGCGACAATTATTGGAATGGCTGCCGTTACAACGACCACCTCTATTGAAATCTATTGTTCCAATAGCTTCCTTGAAAATCACTTCTGATTCCTTTTTGGGAGGATGTGCATTGCTCTGAGACAGCATTTTTACTACACCCGGAACCAGAAAAAGACTATATAGAAATGAAACGACGATTTTAAAGGGTAGCAAATAAAATGCAAGTCGGGTGTAGGTGGAGATATAAATGGAACAAACCCTTTTCCAGCAGTTTTCTAAATGACTCCACCAAAAGTAATTTCTTTAATTGATTTTATTGATTCTTTTATTTATCAGAGTGAGTAGTCATTATAGGGGAGATGGAAATAAATGAGGACTTTTAGTAATGAGATTTATTTGTAGAAAATAGCTTTATTTATGTAGCTATAGTGAGGGAAGTAATTATAAAATACAAATGCAAAGCCTTTTTATCTATGGTGGTATAAAGTAATTTGCTTAATATTAGAAAGGTGACCAAAATTAATTGAATCAGTATAAAATAGAAATTAACAGGACTATGGACGTGGAAATATATTTCGGATAAAAGAAACATTTAGAAAAAATAAAAGTTTTCCATTTGAGTAACTTTATATTTCGGTAATGGGGAAACGATCTCGATGACGGGGATTTATACCCAAAAACTTTCAAGTTTTGTAACGTGGGTGGTAAAAATTAAGCTAATTTTTGTATGAAATTTCTACTACCTAGCAATTTTGTATGATCACTCTTACCCACCAATGGACCAAAGATCAAATAAGTAAGTATGGCAAAGATATATATTGATTCTGTATATAAAAATTTTGTTCCTCCCATTGGTGAGAGGGGCTTGCCACAGGGAGGGGTTCCATCGGCCCTTTTGTGGTCGATAGTGATAGACAAGTACAAAAAAAATATCTCTCAAACACGGGATATGATGCACTGGGTTACGCTGATCATGTAGTCATAATCATAAGACGCAAGTCTGATGGTACGAACTCGGACCTAATGCAAAGAGCCCTAAACAAGGAGAAGAAAACTTAATCTAAAGGCGCACGGAACGAAAATAGAACTCTTCAAAGAATTATAGTTTCTAGGGATTATACTCGATCACTCAGATGGAATTTGGTTTGACATATGTCGGAAGGTCACCGCAGCTTCATATATGTCAAAGACTGAATGCCAAAAAATGGGCTTTGAATCCAAAAATTGTTTAGTTTTTTCCAATTCCACCCTCGATATGCCCATCATTGCTTAAGGCCTTCTCATATGGGGGACCACAATAAAGGAAAGAACGGTGCAAGTAAAGTTACAAAAACTACAAATACTCGCATGTCCCGAAATAACAGGTCCCAAATTAGCCTTTAGAGCTAATGCTGGGGATACCGCCTTTACATCATTTTATTTAAAAGGAAGCTGTTCTTAGTGTTAAAGTGCTAAAAGCCATTTCTAAAAAAACCAAAAGATACCAACTTGTAGAATTTCAAAATCACTCAATAGCCTCTAAGTATATAGGCACAATGTCCAAGACTCTTAGATTTTGAAGCGGTTATAGAAGACCGCCAAGCCTGGAAGAACAGTGGACCAAAGATCCCACGCGGATTACTCGTCTGGTGTATAGACGGATCTAAAAAGAAACGCGTGGTGGCTATAGGATTCTATGGATCAAAATGTAAATTTTTTGCAAGTAGAAATTCGTACCAAGGAATGTGCATTAGAATCAATGTACAAAGTGGCTATCGACACGGAATCATATATATAAACTCAGACAGCCAAACCGCGATAAAGATATTGTACTCCAATCCCTTCATTTCAAAACTGCTTTTGGGACTGTAGACTGTCACCCTTAGATATGTACCAGGATACGAGGGGTATGAAGGTAATGATACCGCTCACAACTTATCCAAGAAAGGAGTAGAATCTCTATTTACCAGACCCGAACATTTCTGCAGCCTTACAAAAGGCACGTAGCTGAAGAAATAATGTCCAAAATAGAGTAGGCTCACCAGATATAACGATAAAACCTTCCTGGACTAAGGCACGCGAAGAAATTTACTTCCAATACAAAAACTTTAAAAAGTTTTCATCTGTATGGTAAGCACCAGATTAGGCTATTCAAAGGCATAATGACTGAAAATTGCCTACTTGGGTATATTCTTAATAAAATGGAAAAGAGCACAGACGATAAATGCCTATTCTGAAATAATGAGGTAGAATCTGCATATGTACTCTGTGAGTGTGGAGCACAAAGCCTTCCAATGTCTGAACAAGGGCTTTAGAACTCAACAAGATGTCTGTAAAGGTATTAATTTTTCTAAAAAAGGCGAATGTAGACTGGATCTAACTCGTTAGGGTCATAGCATAAAAGATCTTTTGGTTAGCGATAGTTAGGGGACGGTTCTCTCTAATAGATAAAATCTTCAGAAAATACATCTTCATATCTTGTGGAGGAATTCTAAATGCAGTTTCTTAAACACTGACTTGTCTTTTTCTTATTTTATATATTTACTGTAAACGGAAATTTTGAAAATAAATTACAGAATGTAACTTACTAAATAGTTTTGCAGTGATTAATAGGAAAAGACGAATCTCACATTATTTTTGTATTATTCTCGATTTATCATACACGAATTGGAATCATATTCTAGTGAGCCTACAGCAATAATGGTATATCGTATATGTATGGCTGAAAAATTGTAGGCATAAATCCAAAATTAAAAACAATTAAAAAACACAACATTTGAGTCGATAAAAATACAAAAATCGCACTCTATTCTGGTAAGCATTGACTAAAGACGTCTTTTAGATAATGTGTTTGTGAATAGTAATACGAAATCTGCAAGGAGCGCTCGTTAAGGGAATGAGAAAAGAGCCAATGAGATCTGAGGGAATTTGATATGGTGAAACTGATCAACATGTCTAGTTTCTTTACTAATCAATTCTCTTCACGTGTATTATTTTTAATGGAAATAAAAATACTGGACCTCAAAGTTGAGAGGAAATTTTAATGCTTATTTGTTATTTATTAGTCGTTATCCGGCTCGAAGGACCACCTCAAATACATACTTATATAAACTAAATTAACATGTATTTAGAATTGATCGCCTTTATTGAATTAAAAATGAATAATCAATGGCTTAAAGTTCCATCAGAATGGTGAGGTTGCTTTTGTACGCAGCATATAAAAATAAACAATATCATAAAAAAAGACGCCTTCACTAACATTATGTATCAGTTCTGAGAAGAGCTTTTCACTTTAATTAAATTAAAAACAAACTCCTTATTTCAAACATGCCTACTCATTTCATAAAGCCCAGTCCTTTTATATTTCCATTCACATACCTTTATTAAATCTAATTCACGCAGATACTCTTCTTTATCTACATGTACAGTCCGGAACCCTTATGACCTTTAATTTATTTTGCACATGATTCACACAAGGAAAACATCATTAGAGAAATTAAATCAAAAGTTCATAATCGTACGTCATCAAGCCTTTCGTTTTTCATACAGACTTTTCCCTTCCGCCTCATTCTGAAGAACGGAACACAAATTATAACCCTATCAGCAAACTTAAAAGTTATCTTTTTACTCACATCAATAATTTCACATCCTGAACAATTTATTCAAAAGTGTAACGTATGTGTGCGTGTGTACGTGTGTATGCCTGTATCCAACCAACAACGTCAAAACAGGAGTGAAATTTCAACTCTGCTTAACTCAACTGATGTGACGACATTTAATGAAATTTTCACCAGCACATAAATTACTGGGGAAGCTGCTTTCAGAGAAGGAAAGGAGAAGGAAAGGATCAATATCCAAATCCTGACGATTATTACTCCTCTTTGGCACCTATCACCGGATGAAATGATTTAGGTGAGAAGAGAATATTTCCCTTGAATAATTCAAGCACGCGAACATTACGGCAATTAGAATCAAGACTAGGAGAAGAGGTGAAAGAAAGTAGAAGCGACTTATATCACACGTAAAAGGCCAGAATTAGGAACGCATAAGCCTTCGTAATCAAGACACAAACATATATGAGGCATTAAATTATGTCAAAGGCAATTTCAACTGAAACTCAACTCTGAAGCCAGAGTTTAATCTTATTTAAGAAGTTTTCCGTCTTAAATTTAACACATCGGATCCAAGGCCGACCCTTTTCAGTAGCTCCCAAGAGAATCTCTTACAAGGGCTCTATATCTGATAAACATACATTGTGAAAAGGTGTTATACTTAAGCAATATTGGTACTGACTGGACTAACTTACACACAGATACCTCAAAATATTAATTTAAAAGAAATTTTTTTAACTCTTATCATTAAAACTTCTTCTATACGCCATCTGTTGGACTATTTTTTAACTGAACTCATAAAACTTCCTTAAAGGATAAATAAAAATAAGAGTAAGAAACCATCGAAATACTTTGTATCAATTTCCTAGCAGCATTTCACTTCCTTATTGCGGGAAACACCTTGTTACAACGTGTTCTCATAAATTGCATGCCAACGAAGGTAGAAAGTAGAAAATCAGCTCCAAAATATTTGGAGTGATGTCATTTCAATCAGCAAACACAAGAAGGTGAAACGTTTGAGAACCCTCTCTCTTTTGACTACATGGGGGGCCTCTGAACTCTGATCCCATGAGGGTGATTATTTTGATTCAATTTCATGTCAATTTTCGTGTCAATATATGATCCTGACACCCTTTTTGTAAGCCAACCCTACCAGATGATGTGTCGTTGCTGACACTTGTGCACCACCGTATGCCTTATTTATTACTTGGCCAAATGGAAAAAAAACGGTGCACGCTCCCTTATAGGTAAATAAGGTACTACTACGACAGTACTGCGTGTAGTGTCTACATATCTAAACGACAGACAGGATCGCTTTTGTCAGAGGGTAAATGTGTTACGCACTTGAGTTGACACAACAAATTCGATATATGCCAAATTTAAAGGGGTACAAGGTTGCGCTGATTGCCGAACATCGGCAAACAATTTCCATGGAATGCTAGAGATTATAAGAGGGATGAAGGTATTTTGGTAACAATCAATTTATTTTTTCTTTTTTCAATTTTCGTATCAACAGGTGATGAAGTTGTCAAATGCAATCAACAGGAAAAAAATCATAATTGTATGATTAATTTTGATGTGCAATAGCAGCTGTCGGGAAAAAACTTTTGGTAGATTTTTAATAATTAAAAATTTCCTTTGTAGGCGAAATACTTAAAACTACTCGTATTTTGATTTCTAGGGATCCGTATAATAAAAGGAAAAAAACGTAACCCTTATAAATCGCTCGTGCGTTCGTCCGCTGAAATATATAGTACCTAACATAGGAATTTGAAATACGGCAGAGGTCTTTGTAACGCGCAGTCAAAGATGATGAAATATTGTTTTTTGACTTTTAATAGTGGTTAGTCGGGCTCCCTCAGGAAATATACTTTTTTGTATCATATCGAGTATTATTTGAACAGGCTGCATTCAAAAATTGAAATTAGTTTTGAAGATGTATCCCAAAATGTGCGACATAATACCGCCTAGATGACAGGTAAGCTGCAGCTTTTTTCGTCTCCTCCGTCTATTTGAATATTATTCAGTTATCATAAGCAAATTTGAATATCGATGGAGAATGAAAGTAACGTTCTTTTGACCGGTGATTTTAATATAAATTTTCTAGGAAATGATAATAATCACAATATAATAAGAAATGTTATCGCTGATCAAGGTTTAAAACAATTAGTAACACAACCAACTGGAATAAAGAGGGATTCACAGAGCCTAATTGATTACGTTCTCACACGAGTAGATATTATGAATGCATCTGTAAATGTTGATAGGAACCATAAAATAACAGACAATAATGAGACTCTCAAAATTACAATTAAAGTTAGGAGAGATAAATCTGATAATAGTAAGATATCTAACATTATAAAATACAACAAAACTAAATTTGAGGATCTCTTAAATGAAGTTAATTTTGAGAATATTTTCCTCATTGATGATTTGTCAAACTCATTCGATGAAAAGTTGAAACATTATTTGCAACGGATGACGGTAAAGAAATTTTTTACGCAGAACATTAACTTTCGTTGATATTCACATGAGTTATAGAGAATGAATCAAAGGAAGATAATTGCATTCAATTGAGCTATTTAAGGATTGGCATAGGTACAAGGTCCTTAGAAACTCATATAAGACAGAGATAATAAGAACAAAAAAAGAACTTCATAGGAAAATAATTAGAAACGCATTCTGGAGACCAAAAATGGCTATGGAAAGCAATTAAAAATCTTGTTATAAGCAGACATAAAGTAAGTGATTTTAAGGAAGTTAGATTTGATCAAGAATATGTACGTAACCTAGTAAAAATAGCTAATAATTTCAACATATATTTTACCGAAAGTATTAGAGAAATTAATGATTCTATTCCCACTGTGCAACATGTTTTACCAAATAGAAGGACACCTTGCAGATTTACAACAACGATATACTGTGATACAAAAATGATCTGTGATATATTGAAAGAGTGCAATTAGGAGCAAGACTCCAATGGCTTAAACTGTTATATAATCTTCCAATCAATAGAACTATTAGGGCCTATGCTATTGAAAATTATAAACTTATCGCTACTGACAGGTACTTTCCCTAAAATCTGGAAGGAATCGATAGTTGTAGCAAATGAGAAGATACCTAATACAAGTAATTGTGAAGAATTTCGTCCGACACGACACGTAGCTAAAAGACTACTTGAGTACATCGAATCGAATAATTAATTAGCCGGAGAACATTCAGGTTTTAGAGGTGGACACTCTTGTAAACCGACCTAAATTGGATAATATTTGACTGAAAGAAGGAACTGGATGGGGGTAATGCTGTCAAAGCTGTATTTCTAGATTTTAAACGGGCTTCTGAGACAACTCATGTTACAGAAGCTTTCAATGTATGGAATACTGGTGGTTTGAATCTTATCTATCAGAATGATCGCAGAGAACTAGGGTGAATAACATATTCTCAGAGTCAGTCGAAGTTAATCTTGGTGTATCACAAGGTTCAGTACTGGGTATTATTCTATTTCTGTTATATATTAATGATGTTATGGATGTGATTAGTCATAGTACATAAATTTTCGTTATTCACGGATGACACTTTAATATTTATAAGCGGTAAGAACATTTCCAGTATGTGCACTAATTTAAATGCAAACTAGAAATCGTTAACAACTGGTTAAATATGAATAAATTAAAGTTAAATCTTGCAATGTCTAACTTTATGAAGTTTAATTGTATTGATAACATATCGATACGGATAGATGGAATTAATGTTGAATGTGTGGATAATCTTAAATATCTTGGGGATTATATTTGATAATAAACTGAAATTTAAAGAACATGCAGACTATATATGTGGCAAAATCGCAAAAAAAAATCGGGTTTTTAAGAAGAATACGAAATATGTTAAGTGTAAGGAATGCAATTATGTTGTATAACTCATTGGTTTTACCACATTTTCAATATATGCCAGGTCGAATGAAGTAAAGGAACGTCTTCAATTTTTGCAAAACCAAGCTATGCGCATGATTTTAAAATGTAATTTGTACACGCCGATCCAGAATATGTTGGAGACCCTACAGTGGATGAAAGTAAAGCAGCGATTAATATATAATGCAATCTCTAAAATCAAATATAATTTACTATTGGCCTATTTAAGTGAAAATGTTGTATGTTATAGCAAACTTTCGTTGTTCTAACAATAATAGAGACGAAAATTTGATGCCATGGTAAGAAAGAAATAAGCTAGGAAACAAAAAAAACGACTAGAGCTATCTTAAATTCAATTCTATAGAGCTAAATAATAAACAAAGAAATAAATACAGCACGCAATGAACTCTGTCCTAAATTAAAATGATCAGCTATAGGTTTGAAAGGTTAAAAAATAATCAAAGTATATGTTAAAGTAGGGTAGCTAAATCAAGATGTAATTAGTTAATAGGGTTTCGAAGGTAGAAAGTAATATGTAAAATTTTTAATAACATAAGATGTACATGTAGAGCTGCTTTAGAATGGAAAGAGGCTCGAGAGCTTGATTAAATAAAAACAATATTGGTAAAATAATATCGAGAATCACCAAGTTTACGAACGATACAATATCAATTGATGCAACCCATACACCATAAGACTACCCAAGCATTCGCTACGACTAATACCGTCGACAGACGACTAGAAATAATTTCCAATTATGTAATTGAAAATAAATTCTAATTTCCAATTAAATATATGATGACAGACGATTTTGACATTTAAGTCAAATTTTGTTTGCAATAGTCAAAGTATCAGTAGACAGCAGAGACTTGAAATTTTTTTCCAGGAGCTATTATATTTAAGAGTTCTTTTAAATAGACGTAAGAAGTTAAAAGGACATATTTATAATAGTGCACGAAGCCTCAGAGCAAATAAAAGACGCATGTTACTACTTGCAGCAGTGTGGAGACAATACTCTGTAAGAAAAAGGAGAAAAATTTGTACTGTATTAAGTATAATCGTAATAGTTACCTACTATTAATTTCTTTATACTTATATCTAACTTTGCAGCCCCGAAATAAAAAGTTCTGAGAAGATGTTCCGCTTCAGGATAATAAAAAATTTAAAGAGAACTTTCGTATGAGCAGAGGAAGAGATAAGTTAACGCTTGCAATCCTGGAGACGGGAGGACAATATTATGAGAGATGAAATTCCACTAGAAAACCGTGTTTCGATAAAGCAATAAGCTTTTGAACAGCTTCATCCAACCACAACACTCTTTGCTTGTCCTTTTATACTTCTACCATAATTAAAAAAAAAAGTTTTATCACCGTTTTCCTTTTCCTCCAAAAACTTGTTCTTAAATGTTGCAATTGGTCATAAACGTCACAGACCAGCTTCGTCTGAAACCTGTCACTGTTAGTTTACAGAATCACTACTACGATGGCGATTATGTAATTAGTTCGTGAGATAATTAAAAGTTTAGGGGTGACACACTACAGAGATTATCTTGATTATGTAGATAATTTAGAATTACGGCTATCGTCTGTCGAGGGTATAAGGCTGTCCAACGTAATGTAGCTGAATTCATCCATATTGGAGAACTCGATAAAAAAAAGGGCAGAGGAGCGCTTCCGTTTTTTGAGTTTCGAACTTAATGCTGAAGAAAAGTAAAAACGAGGAGAAAAGATAATTTTTAAAGATATTAAGAATCAATCCAACAACAGCTTTAATCTAAGAAGAAGGACGCAGAGAAATTATAAAAGGCTGAATAACGAAGTATTGCTAGATAAAAAGAGGTGACTACGAGGGCCCGGCTGAACTAAAACGCTGTAGCAACAACATTATTTAAGAGAAAAATGTAAGTTTAGGATAAGGCAACTAGGAAAAAAAAGAAGAAAAAAACATAAATGAAGAATTAAATAATTACTTTGATAAAAAAAATTTGTAGAATTAATAGCAATATAGAATATAATGCACCTATTTAAGATAAAGCTAGCAGAATTTATTAGAAATAATTATATTTAAATTTTTATATTAGCGGTCAATTAATTTAAATTAAGTTTAAAGAACTATGAAGTATGGTAAATAAAATAATATTTATAAAGTTCTTTGAACCTAATAAATACTGCTACTACTAACAATGCCATATAAGAAATGTCACAACAAGGCCAAAACAACATTGAAGATAGAGTTTGGTGTAAATAGTTCGTTTGGTGAATATAGCGGGCAGGAGCCTATCTACATGTCATTATCATTTCATGTATCATCAAGTTTCAGCACCAAAGAATCCAAATGCCTTTCTTTCAGTGTCACACAGTGCTTCTAATACAGTACATTCAGGGCCAGCCCAAATATGGAAATTATCTTCCAGTCTAAGTCTAATATGAGATTTATAAAAGAACGCAAAATATTGATGGGGAGAAATATTTTTTTGCATCTAAGGAAGAAACCATGGCAATTGATTGCATTTTTCGTAATTGTAAAGAAAAGGTCAATCCATCCATCCAGACTATGTACATTGAATTTTTTATGCCTTAAATTCGAAATGATTCGAGCTGCCAGAAACAATGTTGTTAATTAATGATCAGATCATGAGCTCTCAGTTGAACTTGATTGGGTTTCGCTTGAGAATACGCCACAGAACCAGAACAATACGCAAATAACTGGCCAACACTATGCACTTACTATTTTATTTTTTCAAATGAGAGTAGGCGTCATGTGAAAAAATAATGCTGTCATTTGAAAAAATAATGCCTACTTATGATAATAATAATGAATGAGAATAAAACGAAGAAAAAAAAAGCCGAAAAAATCACGCTTCTTGTATGGGGGGCACCCCTGAATTTTAAATTTATTTAAGTTTTTATATATTTTGTGGTTATATCGCCAATAGAAATACACAGTCTGTGAAAATTTCAACTGTCTACCTATTACAGTTCATGAGATACAACCTGGTGACGGACGGACAGCGAAGTTTTAGTAATAGGGTTCCCGTTGTTACCCTTTGGTTACGGAACCCTAAAAATGAAGGCAATTGTCGTACGTATAGGACTGAAAGTAAAAAATAAAATGTCATTCATAAGCAAACTGGGGTTACACCTACAAGTACAGCTTGCATGCAAGCCTCCCTTCTAACACGATTTTAAACTTGACATCACAAGGCAGTTCGGTTGATGTCTTATCAGCTTGCATGCAAGTTCATTTTAAAAGTGGCATTGAGACGTCAAGTCTTGCATATATTGGAAAATTATAGCAATAGAGGAAGTATCAGAATGATAAAAACCCAAGAAAAAAGGAAGAGGAAGGTGTTGGTAAATGATGTAATGCAAATGATCTCAGAAAATTTCATTTTTTCCAGTATAAATTAATGAATTTCTCTAAAGTATTTCTATTCCGCCATTTTGAAAACTGTATAAATGTCAAATTACTATCTTCCAGCTGCCATGATTTATCCATCATGCAAGTTGGCTCAAACTTGTATGGCAAGAAGTATGGCAGTGCAAGTTGCATGCCAGCTGTACTTACAGGTGTAACCCACGGGTAATAAACAGGTGGTAGATATAACGGAGCCTTAAGGTACCGGTTCTTATACCCTAGATGAAATCTATAAGGTATACTAAGATTGTCATTCTGTTTGTAACACCTCGAAATAATGATGGTAGAGCAAAATGGATTGGACACCCACACATAATATTAAAAGTTATTTTGATTTTTGCCTGTCTTTTCGTCCGTCCGTCCTTCTGTGCGCACGATAGCTCGAGAACGCGTATACTCAGAGAGCTGAATTTTTGTACACGGACTTTGAAAAAAAAGTAAAATTAAGTTCGAAAATGAGACAAATCGGGCAACGCATCAACATAGAGAGGTGAAATTTGGTACATGGTGTTTTTATAGTAGATAATAACAAATAAAATTTCAAAAACGGACTAAATCTGCAACTCCTTCTTGGTGTTACCATATAAAAATTTTAAAAATGTTTTTTACGTATAATGTAAAAAGTTCTTCAGAATATGAACCGACGAACCGTTCTAGCAATATATGCAAAAAACCACTTGAAAAATCAAAATTGCACAGGGTGACCATAAGAAATTATATACGGGCATTCATCTAGGCTATCATAAGAATCGTTTTTTTACATGTTTCAATTAAGTACCACTAAATCTATTATAAATACCGTTAAACACAAAAGATAATATTTTTCTTTTTCCATTTGGCTTTGAATTTTACGAGAACTTTATAAGGAATTTAATATCAAGCTCTTTACACATCATAAAAATATCATCCATGCAGTATAGTATAGACCCTAAAAAATTATTTGATGGAGAGAACGTTATGAGATCAATCCAAAGTGAAATAATAATTATATGAATGAATGTTGCTACATTGTTAAAATATTTGTTAAAATGTTTGCCATCCAATGAGCGACTGAAACAACTTCTTTGCATAACCTGTCAACATAGCCTTGTTGAAGATGATCACCGATCTTCGATTTGCGCTCGAAAAGGGAGTCATTTTTGGGATGTATCTGCTAAACTTTTCGAAAGCTATTGACAGTGTGAATTATTCTTAATTATTACAGAAACTCTTTTACAAAGATAGATTCCATCAAGTGAAACTAAAGAATGTTTGTTGTTCTTTTAAAGCTTTTATCACTGCTTTGTGAATCCACTCAAGGCTCAATTCTGGGACCACTAATATTTAGCTTGCTCCTACATAGCATTGTTAAAAGTTCAAAAAATCCTTCTGTATGCCGATGACGATCGTATTTAGATCGATTGGTTTTTTGGTCGAGGATGCTGTAGAACGTACAAATCTTAAGCAAATTTACTCACCGTAAATAATCTAGAACTCAATAACAGTAAATCTTGATGTGTATTGCAATATAGAAATGCCATTGATGTAAATGACATATACCTCCGTTAACTTTAAGTAGCTCTCCTTTGCTGTACATGAGAACAGTCAGCAAACTTGGAGTAATGTTGACCTACTTCGGCTTTATCAAGGCTTTTATCAGCAAAGTCTATGGCATCTTCAACAATTGTGGCTAAATGCAGTATTATTATCCATAGAAACCAGATTGAAGCTCATAAAAACCTTGGTTATACAACATTTTAGTTATGTTGGCCTAATGTTTCCACCATGTCTGTACTCATAAACTCGACGTAGCATATAATGATTGTGTATCATTTATCTATGGATTGCAGTGCTCTGACAACGTCAGTCCGTATCAGTACAAAATATTGCGATGCTCCGTTAAAATTAATTGATCATACAGGAGTTTGATTTCCATGTTAATTATTATACATAGAAAAGACCCTAGGTATCTCTCTGAATATCTAAATTTCCGTCGTTCTTCGCTCTTGCTCTGTACTTTAGCAACAAATACTTGAAACTCTCTATCGGTGGACATTCAATGGATGACTTCAACTAGCCGACTTAAGATGAAAACCCAATATTTGCGATGTGTTTGTTGTGGAAACTTAAAAAGTAGAAAATTTTTGGGTTCATTGGCTGCGATGCGATGCGTTCAGCGTGTTTAACATTTGGTCAAGTTCCATATATAAATATGTACATAAATATTGATTAGATTGGAACTCAAGTAAATTTAATACTTCGTAGTTATACAAATTAATTGATTGTAAGCCTTGTTGTATAAATAAATTGAAATTGAAACTGAAATTAAAATTGAAATCGTCAACTGGGCCAATAGGTTTAGAAATTTCGAGTTAGATATTTCCTGTAAACTTATGATTACAAAAGTTTTTAAAACAGCCACAGGTCTTTTATGTTCGAGTACATGCAGAACAACATAGGATCCAGTATAGACCGTGGCGAAATCCAAACTTTATACTGATAGCGGCTTCTAACTACTAATTTGAATTAAATTTGAAATTTTCGATTTTATATGCACAAATAATTCCAGCGAATTAAGGCAGAAAATTGAACTTTTCGAGAGAAAAAAGCAAAACGTCGAAAACTGGCATAAAACTTAATGGCATAATTCAACTTTTTTACGGAAAAATTTATTAAACAAACTCCGGTAACTGAAATTTACTATATTCAAATTAGAAGGAAAGATTCCATAATTCTATCAATGAGTGATTATTTCATACTAAAAAATATCGAAATCATTCAGCGGACGATAACCTTTTTTTTCATACCAAGGACAAGCTGAAAATCTTAAAGCTTAATTTTTTCTTCTAATAAACCAACTTACTTCAAATTTCTCCGAACAAAAGAAAATAAAAATCCTTCGAAATCGTTAAAATCCAGTATCCATGGAGAAAAATCAAACGGAAAAGCCCAGCTTATCTCCCAATAAATAGAAAAATACTCTGAAAAGTCATATGAACCGCATTATTGGGGTACAAAACAGAAATACCATCGTCAGTGGTTGAAGTGCTTCAATGCCCATGGCATCCACTTTATCCCAATTTTCCACCTAAATTGGAAAATCCGGATTAACGGAAAAGCTGGGGTATCATCAGTGTGAATCCGTAAAAAAATCGTTAGGGGGCTACACTAAATTGGGAGACAAATTTAACAAATCAAAAAAATTCGGGTATTGAGCATTGCTGTATATGTTTTTGTGGATGTATTAAGTTTTGTTGTTGTTAACTTGTTAGTATATATATATATATGTATTCTGTGCGTGTATATGTTTCTTTTTTCACCCCAAAAATTCGTATTTCACGTTATGTAAGCAGATCAATTGTCAAATTACCTGGCAATTTGAAGGGTAAGCCACCCATAAGTGGATCTGGACCGAATCGTTGGTGACCAAATGCGAATGGATGGAACCCTTGGTGACGAATTTTTGACCTCGGCTCCCGTGGGCCGTCTACCGTCACTTTGATGGCTTTACTATATGAGGCTACTTGCACTGGTGTCGAAGATATAACAATAGTAAGGCTGAAGCTTTTCCCTGAAATCAGAAGAAATGAGAATTTTTTTTTATTTCAAAATTTTTTTTTGTTTACTTTTATGGAATGATCTTATAAAAAAAAATAATTTATTTGTTAACTACAAAAGATATCTAAGCCACCCACATTTTGAATGAGTTAAAAAAAAAACAAATATAGAAGGTAGGGAAAATTCCACCATGGAACTAGTATTATTTAAATTCCAAAATAATGGAAAAGTGAAAAAAAAAGTAATAGAAAATGGCAGATGTAGAATAGAATAAAATAAGGGAAATAAGATCTACTACACAGTAGGTACCTACTCAGTTCTGCCTCTAGGTGCACAGAAAAAATCAAGTGCATGAGTTCAGATATATTCGAGGATTCTTTTTTTCAAAACTCTGTAAAATATAAAAAGCTAATTTTGCTGGGGAAAATTTTTAAAAAAGCAATAGGCAAGAATAGGATGTACTTTTTAGTATATTTTTCAGAAAAAAGAACAAAATCGTATATTTTACACAAACTCCAAAAATTATATTTAAAATTAGGCAGTTTTTTATAAATTTTATAAATCAAAACTCCAATTTTTTTTCCAATCATCAAAACTGGCATACCTACCTAGAACAATTCAGAATATACTGCTGCATCACTAGAGATTTTAAAAAAAATCCTAATACATAATTTTCTTATGTCATCACTTTTCTTTATTGAAAAGTTATTTTTATGTTAGAATTTTAACTGCACGATTTACATTCCGAATATGTCGTAGGGGAGACTGAAGTAAAGTGGAGTATGTACTTAACTTTCACCAAATATTGTTATAAAATTATCTCAATCGATTAAATTGGTTATCATAGTGTTATCGAATATGATCTTAGTTCTACTCTTTACTAGATCAGCTAGAAAATTGAAAATATTGCCGGAGTCGCGTAGTTCATCTTGCACCGCAAATATTGGGCAAAGTGTGTGCTTAATGAGGCGAAATAGGGCACTTTAAAAGCAGCCAAATAAATGCAACTGATTTAGGTGATTTATTAAAAGTCATCAAAGATTAATATAATATAAAAATAAATACATGGCATAGATAAAACTAACATATCTCATGTTTTAAATAAACACATCAGAAAGAAACAACTTTGGAAATTCGATTTGAACTTAAAATAAATACTAAATAATAAAATAAGTAAAAAACGAGTTTTCAAACAAAACTGAGGCCAAGCCGCATGAAAAAGTAGAAAATAAACTTTTCTTCATACACAGAGGTGGACTCAGATTTTTTAATTGGAACATTTCTCTTCATGAATCAAAAATATACCGGTGATTGTCAGCTAATAAAATCTGAGTCCACCTCTGTGTGTGAAGAAAAGTTTATTTTCTACTTTTTCATGCGGCTTGGCCTCAGTTTTGTTTGAAAACTCGTTTTTTACTTATTTTATTTTCTGCCTTTTTCCTGAAACACATTTATCACTAATCATATCGATGAAAATTTTGCTGATGATTTTCCCGCTTTTCCGGGTTTACCATGAAGTTTTCCACAAAAGCAACTTTATGCAACTCATTTCGCTCTACAACTTTGTCTTAGGTTGCAAAACGCTCAAACGCTTCATTGGTCTGAAAAACTCCGGAAAAGCGTTTTACATGAATTTTCCTCGATTTTTTCTGTAAGTTTTCACCATTGTCGGAGAGAAAGTAATGATGCCAGTTGATAGGGAACTTGATCCTGCATAATTTAGAAAACTTTTTTACCGGAAAATTTTCCGGAAAAGTCGGAAAATTACGGAAATTTTTTTCGGAAAATCGGAAACCTGCATTTTTCCTGAAACGGATTTATCACCAATCAAATTTGTACCAAATTTTCAAATGATTTTTCCCGATTTCCCGGGTTTTTCCATAGAAATTTCCGGTTCAAATTTTGATAGATTTAATTATCACGCGAGATGAGCCTGTGTGCCAAATTTCAGATCGATGTGATGACGAAAAGAAATATAAAGAAATATAAATATACATCCAGACTGGCCTCAAAAATAAAGCAACAAGACGGATCACTTAAGTTCAGGTGAAATTTGAAATTTAATTTAACATAATTGGGGTAAATTGGGATTGTCCAGTTTGCTCCAATTGGCTTACGGCGATTTGCCCCATATTAGGTAAGTATTAAAGGTATGAGCAATACAATCTTGCCGCTCTTTGTATTTAGATTTCTGGTATTCAAAATATAGGTAGAAGAACCATCTTTCGAGTGCGTAATGGCTGTTAGTGCCATGTATCTCGGTTTAGAGGAAGATTTTTTACTAAAATTACATTCGGGGTATTTTTGAACTTCATGTAAGCTACACAACCGGCCCAACATTCTGTTCTCGCGGGGTCTAAATGTATAGACTAAAATCCAATTGCAGTCGCTATGCGTAGTTGCTCTGATACCATCATTTTTAACAGAGCGGCCACTAACTTGCTTTGACTCGGTTTCCGCTATATATGTTGAGATAGTCTGAAATTTCCAATGTTTTTATGAGTAATCGCGTTAGAACCTAATGCAAGTTTTAGATTTTAGAATAATACATTTGCAAGATTCTTTAAAGTTATAAAAGAATAAGTCTGTTCTAACAGACAACACTTTTCCTGTATTTTTCAAAATATAAATAGTCGAACTTACTCTATGCTGTTTTAAATCACTACCTACTACGACAACAATCAATCCTTCCATTTATTGACGTAACTAGGTAGGGTGACCCTCCAAGAAATTATAAAAATTCCTAGAACACATTCATCAATTCTTACAATCTTAGGCCTAATTAAATTGAATCTGTTTGGATCAGTATCAACGCGTGAGGAAGGTCAGTGTGGCCTTCTACACGTGCAAGAGAATATTTGGCGGAAACTGGGGATTAAAACCCAGGGTGGTAAACTGGATGTACACAGCCATAGTTCGGCCCATCCTCTGCTACGGCTCTACGGTCTGGTGGACGGCACTGACGAGGATCTGTAACCTTGATGTGCTGTCAAAAATCCAGAGAGCCGCCTGTATGGGTGCCTGTGCACCACCCCCAACTGTGGCGACAACTAGTGCTGTCAGGCTGAGAGCGGGGGGCTTGTGGACGGAGAGGGGTTTTGGGAACTCCAATATACGCCACAAGGTAGACTGTAGGGACTGCAGGGTAGAAACAGACTATCAAGTACCCATCCTGACTTTTGGTGGGGAAGGAGGTGGTCGTTGCATCCGATATTTCTATATTTTCAGATGGCTCGAAGACGAGTGCGGGCACAGGGGCTGGTGTGTACTCTGGAGATCTCCAGTGGCACGAGTCTTATAGTCTGCCTGACAAATGCAGTGTTTTTCAGGCAGACCTCACAGCGATTTATCAGGCGGTAACATTGGTATCCATTTGCAGAGAGCCCGCATGGCACATCTGCATATATACTGATAGCCAGGCAGCCATCAGGACGCTGGATGCTGGGCTGGTAAAATCAAAATTGGTGCAGTTATGCAAAACAAGGCTTGAGGAATTGACTGTAAGGCACAAGGTGACCCTAAGCTGAGTACCTGGCTATAAGGATATCTCAGGCAACGAGATGGCTGATGAGTTGGCCAAAAAGGGCTCCGAATTGGATAGCTCCGCAGCTGTAGCTTACGTTAGGATCCCAATCGGAGCTTTAAAAGACGAAATCATCAGGGACGTCTATCTAAAGGTTGGCCTCCGATGGACCAGCAGGGATACCTGTCGTATTGCGAGGCAATTGTGGCCTGAATATGACAGGAAAAGGACAAGGGCACTGCTTAATAGCAGCAGGGCAAATACCGGGAATCTAGTAGGGGTCATGACCGGTCACTGGGCGGGACCATGCTAGAAGACTGGGAATAGCGGCAAACGATTTCTGCAGGAGTTGTAGGGGCTTGGAGGAAATTGAATCCGTTAAACATGTGCTTTGCGAATGCCCCGCTCTGATGAATAAAAGAGGTGAGCTACTAGGTAGCAACTTATTTTCAAGTCTGGGGGAGTTTCAAAGTATAAAGTTCAGAGACATCCTGAGTTTTCTGAGTGAGGCAGGATGGATCCAGGTTAAAGGTCTTGGATATATCCTGAGTTTCCCAAGGAAAGCAGGATAAATCCGCGGCTTGAAAGATTATCCCATGAGGTCAAGGGGCACAATGGACACGTTGGAGGTCTAAGTGAGGCTGGCTGGTTGTCTAGTGGCACCCCTCTTACCTAACCTAACCTAACCTTGAATCAGTATCGAAAAGGCTTAAAAAGTTCTTTTCTTTAAAAAAATCTATTGAAGCATTTTTTAAAAACTGTTCTGAGATTGCTCTGATTCCACTGAATTTCGACTAAGGCGTGTAAATAAGTATTCCGAAGCAGAAATCGTCCGGAACTATTTTTGCAGTTGGTAAGGAAATTTTAGTTGATAACTTTTGGCATCAATTAAATTTTGAAAATCTCTGTTTTAATTTTTTTATAATTTTTTTTGTTTTTTTTTTATTTTCTTTTCGATTCCGATCTAAACGTATTCAATAATAAGGCTACATATCATTATAAGGAAGAAATATTTAATGCGTAATAAAAAATTTTAATAACATTCTTATTATTATCACATTATAAATAAAACTATATTAATAACTCTGGACTTAAGCTTTTTTAAAAGCAACTATGCTTCAGGAGGGAGAGGTTTTCGAATATTGCACTCCTAAACATTGAAAACGAAATAATTAAAAACAAAGTAACAGTGCAACAAATGCTAAATAAGTTTGCAAAAAAAAACCATAAGCTAAAGCTTATATAAAATTAGTTTAACTATAGATATCTCTTTATTAGTGCTTAATAAAAACATAAATAATTATTCTAAAATGTGTGTTTAACTTTATTTTTTGAAACGCGTGCAGCAATTATAAATACAGGGCATTAGGCAGGGCGTCACTATCATATCAGTTTCATGAATATATCTACAACGTGAAGACTTTGACTTATTTTCCTTAATGCATGTGAGAAGGAAAGAAGGGAAAGGGGGGAACCAAGTCATCTTCAATCTTAAGTTGTAGTATGTCCAAGTCCAAAAATTGAGAAAAAAATCCTAATTTTTCAAATTTTAACAATTTTCCCGCCAAAATGCATGATAACTATACAGTTTGTTTACAAGATTTAGAAACCCCGGCATGTTACCTTTCATTTGACTATGTACATGTACCTACCTAAATGCTACCGTTTTTTTACATATTCCCGTTTTTATGATGCATAGTTTCATTAATTTTGCTAATAACAATAGAAATCGCGCCTAATTTTATGCAATTCACGCTTAATTAGCAAAATTCATGAAAGTATTAATCATATAAACGGGAAGATCTGAAGAAGATTGCATTTAGATAGGTACATATGCATAGACAAATTAAAGATAACATTCCGTGGTTTCTAAATCTTGTAAATAAACTACAACGTACGACAGAAAATGACAGGAAGGCTGGTTGTGCATTAGTTACAAAGCTTAGATGGGTTGCTTTCATTTGAGATGAATCTCGCCTTCATATGGTGTATATCAAGATATTTGCAGGGTGTAAAGTGGAAACAGTAAAATCTTAGCCCCCCCCCCCACCCCCCAAGTTTCGAAATATATTTTTTTTGTCTAGCTTGGTTCCTGGATGGAACCACCAAAAAATGTTCCAGAAATGTTGCACAAGGTAACTTGTTCCTGTAGGTTCACCAAATACTTTAATGCGTAGTTCCTGGAAATATTAAAAACACTATGTATGGAAAGGGTATACAACGCGCTTGTATAATAAGGTGACATAAAATCCCTTGTTATCTTGAATTTATCCTGTAGAAGGCCCTTTAATTTAATATTGACTTATTATCAAAAAAATGTTATTAAATATAAAAACTAAAATTGATGCACTTTATTAAAAAAGAAAGATGAGTCACTTAACCACAATAATGTCATTAAATTATAATAACAAATTTCGCATGTGAGCTTACGCTTACCGTAGGCAGATTGTAAGCCGATTTGCACGATTTAAACAAAGTAAAAACTCGAACAAAAATGCAAGGAAGAATTTGAACACTTTTAGAAAATATACCACGAACTGAACTGGTTGAACTCGAAAATTTTAAGAGAGTGATCCATGCAAATGCCTTATATAGGGTCTGAATCGCCATTTTTTGTTGTGGAACCTGCAACCATAGTGCAAATTTCTCAGAATGTGTTATTTTTCATCATGTATAAATTATCTTATTCGATGAGGAATATTAACATCTATCTTTTCTCATCAAAAGATCTGCATCATACTTTAATTTCAGTGAATGAAAATTAAAATTTCAAATTGTGCTATAACATGGCGCAAATAAATTCTTGTCATCCATGTTGAGAGAATTCGATGTGGAATGTAATTTTTATCCATCTCACTTCCACTTGCTATCTCTTTTTTTCTCATTAGTTGTATGCGAAATCAAAAATTATTAAATATCTTTTCGTTGAGATACTTTAACACTTTTTTATATCACCATCAAATTCCTCGTTAAAAAATACCCCAAAATCATATGCCATATGTTGGCAATACATAAAGTTTGACAGTTCCGCGTTATTTATAAGTTTATTTTGACGGTTTCGCGGTCGCGAGTTTTCCGTGCGTTTTTCCGTGTATAGTGTGTTGATAAGACTCAGGTAAGTTATGCAAATCGCATTATTTGCTGTATTTAGTGAATGTGTGGAATTAGATTATAATAAAATACGTTTTTTATGTGATTGTGTTCTCATAACCTGTCTTCAGGTGAGATTTTCTTTATTGTTTTCTCGCGGAAAACCTCGCGGGAGTTAATTTTTTGTAAAAAATCTTTTCAATAACTCATAAACTTCGGTTTTGTTGAGTTATTATTTAAAAAAAAAAACCTTTGAAAACTCGATTTTTGAGTAAATTGTTTTCCCTTGTGACAAATGTCAAAGGTGAAAATTTATGAGTAATTTTCCTCGAAATTGTTCGCGGGAAAGTGTTTTGTTATAATTAATATGTTATGTGACCCTTTTTCCATAGTTGCTTTAAATTTCAAGTGAGAGACATTGAAATTTAACTAATTGTGTTGTTGTTTTGTTGTTGTGTTTACAATTTGCATGGAGGAGTTGAATAACTTGTAGTTTTCTTATATAAATTTGTTAGTGTTTCTTATTCTAAGAAATTCATTGTTTATTTCTTTAATTAAATAATTCATATTTTCTTTTTATTTTATCGAATTTTATATGGACGTAGGGACGTAGGTACCAATTCTACGTGGGAGGAAGGTATGCCTGTCGATTTCCTGGCTTGTACTTAAGTTAAGTACTTTAAATTAAATTGATTTTCATTAATTCCGTTTCTTTTTCAGCTTCATTCATCGCTGAACATTATCACCTCCTTCTCTATGGATCACCTGTACCGGAACACCCTGTATATTTGGACACTGCCTGAGAACGCGTCTACAAAGAGAGCTAAAATTCTGTACCCAGCGTTTTTATAAAAATAGTAAATTAAATTGTAAAATGAACTATATCGGGCAAACCATTTGTTAGTGTTGCCATATAAGAATTTAGGTTTTTTACGTATACTGTGAAAACGATCAGTCCAAGATATTTTTATTGTACTAAAAATTACTTCAGAATACGAAATTCTATAAAATTGATTATAATCATTTTTTCTGCCCGTCGAACTGTTCCAGAAATATATGCGAAAAACAACTTCAACAATCAAACTTGCATAGATCGGTGACCATACGAAATTACATACGGGCATACATCTAGGGTATCATAAGAATTGGCCATAGATCAGTTGTAACTCTTTTGCTTGTTTTCTGTTAAAATCGTGCAAGTTTTATTTTCAAATAAACACTACTTGCGATGATTTAAAAAAAAATTTAAATAGCGTCGGATGTTTGGAGTGGAGTGTATGGAATATATGAGTGTCGCTTGGATTCATTGGGACTAAAGAAAAGAATGAACTTTCACTCAATTCGCAAATTACATTATTTTCATCTATTTTAAGAATAATTTAAATTTCCGACAAAACTGAAATTAACAAATAGAAAAGGAATCAAGTATAATTTCGTAAATACTCGCCGCCATTGGGTCTCGATTTTATTGCTTATCTCCCGATCGCCGAATATTGCCTGATTACCTATCTCCAAAAATTGATAGAATATTGACGTGACTTACACTAATTGATAAGCAATAGAACATGCTTCTATGAAAAAATTGAAAACTGTCTGTTGTTCCTCTGGCCTCTAACATTGGAATCACGACAAAAACTGCCCTATTTGCTATTTGCAGTGGATTAAAAGTTCTGATCTAATTTGTACTTTTTTGGGAGTCGAGTTAAAGGCCAAACCACAATGAGAGCGAACACAACAATGTCGCCGTAAATTGGTGGCTGTCAATTATTCGAATAAATGGTTGACAGCAAAAAGTTTTGAAAATCTCTAACTTGTCGCGGCAACATGCTGGAGGTCCTTCACAATAACATGACCCTATGGGGTATATAGCCAAAAAAGTGTGCCGTGTACGGCTAAATGTTGGTTGCCATGTTTGGCTATTTGTTGTTTGCCATGTCCGGCTAGATTTTGATTTGCAGTTGTTTTTTATTTTATATATGTAGTTGAAATTTGTATTTGTAATTTATTTTGGTTTATAATTATAGTTGAAACTTGTTTTATAATTATTATTGTATTATGTTTAATAACTGTGATTGTTATTTTTTAGATTATGTATAGGTCGACGGAACACAAGTAAGTTTCATGCATATGAAACTATACCGTTACCGACGCCACGCTTAATTCAATGTTACAGTAATTGATGGATCAACTGATGATTAAGTTTCTGATTTACGAGGCACAAGAAAACGAACACTATACAATAAACACCGAACCCGAAATATATCCGAGAGATTGAAGACTAATGATGCATAAATGGCATCTCAAAGAAAACCCCTAATCTGGTCCAATCGTCGAAGCTAGCGGATTAGGTAAAACGTCCGACCGCGCTGAGGAACAACTTGTAACTGGTCGCGGGAGCTGATTGAAATTTCAGTCTGACAATTAACGCAGCCTGAATTTTTTAATTTTTGTGTGTGAAATCTCTTAGAGCATTGAAAATTAACAGGGAGGTAATTGTAAATTTGATTTATTTTCGAGAGTTTTCTTTGTTGTTTTTTTGCCATTTCATTTTTTTTCACTAGAAATGCAACAGTATTAACTGTTAAACAAACTTGTCGTGTCGGCTTCATTGTCGACAACTAAAACGCCAACATTCTTCTGAAACTCTCAGTGTGTTTTGGCCATTAAGGTTTCACGTAGGAAGACTTAGCTTTTAAAAAAGTAGTGACACGTTGTCTGTGATTATTATTTTATGTGTGCAGAATTTCTTTAGCGGAAATTATGTTTTAGAATTTAGCTTATGTTTCTTGCGGGTTCTGTAACTTATAGACTCTCAGAAACTTTGATTTTTTTTAATTTATACAATTTCATTGGCTCAAGAATTATATCAACATACTATCTTGTTAGTGTGTTCAGAGCAATTAACAAAGAATATCGGTCAAAATCTGGGATACCAATGAGATGGTATACTTCTAAAACAAAATTTTTATTAAAACCTACTTACGAAAGTATGTGTAATCTGACACCCCCCCCCCCCGCCCTGCACAGAGACAAAAACGCCAATGCTTCCACTAGTACTAAATCACATCTCTTCTCGTCTAAAAAACTGCCATTTATTTTATAGATAATTGTTCCCTTTCATATTTATACGTCCCATTCCATTTAAGATCAGCAGATTGTGTGGGCTTTTATTGTTATTATTATTCGCAACCATCAAGAAAAAAGGACGACATGGAATCATCCAGAACTCCTGGCTACGTGCCAGACACTCTAAAAGACTCTCATTCATCCCCTAGACGACATAGCCGCCTGATAAAATACTGCACACAAAACTTGATGAGATATTGCGGAATTCTGTCGAAAAAAAAATCAAGCTTGGCCACGAAGCTGGTCGATTACAATCCGGGCTGTGCGCAAAATGCATATAACAATAAATTGTTAACTGTTCTGAGAATTGTCATTCAACTCCGCATAGACATAAAAAAATAAAAAAACAACAACAAAAAAGGAGCTTGAGCTCACTTCTGCCATTATAACTCATTGTTTCTAACCATTTATAAAGCCTACGTTTACCACCCCCACACACACATCTCTTTTTTTTTTACCTTCTCTGGTGAAACACACTGAAATAACAAGAAAAATTCTGAACAAGTTGAAACAAGGCTTTGAATTAGAGTCATGCGTCAACCCCCGTGTGCCCCAGTCCATCACTTCCGGGCAACACATCCCGTACACAATTGGAGTAAATGGGGGAGCCACAAAGAATGAGTTTTAAGGGCTGCTGCTGGTGTGAATATGATGGCTGGGGTTGAAACGTTGACAGTAGATGGGAACCAAGAAGTCATTTAAACATTTGTCAGAACTGTCAGCTACAATGGCACCCCATGAATTTCTTATACAACAGGAGGAGATACATAGAGTCAAGCGGTACCAACACATTACAGGCAACACATCCGCTCTTCGTATAGAACCCATTTCCGACACCAGGAATCCGCAATTTACCATTATTCAGATTTAGAGGATTTACTACCGAAACAAATACACTGAAAGAATTTCTTGGTCGTAAACTTAAAGCGGGATAATTGTTTTCGCTGTCGTTTTGTCGCCCCTGTTTAGACACTTTCCAGTTAATGAGTTTCTTATTAGAGTTTGCAGGACTGCAAATGTCTGCAAACGAAGAAATTGTAATTAAAAAGTTTCGGCCTTGGTTAAGTTGTTTCAAGTGTGTTTTCAGATTTTCCTGGCGAGATAACAGAATGAACTAAAGCGTGCATTTAATTCTTATTTAGTTGTATCGAATTAAGATTTTTTTAATGATTACCAAACATAGATATAATTGATAATGATATGATAACATACAGTATTTGTAACTCACCAAAATATGAACGACTATTACGGCTCATCTCCAATAAACAAATAACCAACCATGTAGACCAGCCAATATCCGTTCTCCTTTTCCGTAATATTCCGATAAAATCTATTTAACTTTTTTGGAAATATGTTTTTAACCATTTAGTTATTATTGTAGCTTTATTTCACCTCAATTTCACACACTCTAGTGGTGGTGATAAAAGAAATATACTTATAGTACCTCTACCTAGTATACCGCAAAAACGGGACCCGTCTAAACTGTAGCTAACCTACTAATTAGCAGCAACGTCTAATATAGGTCCAAGTGACTTTTACTTAATCACACAAACGCAGTTAGTGATGGAGGAATCCAACAGATGAACTACATATATCACACGTATTACTCATACAAGGTCGTTCTTCAAGAAGCAAAAGCCTCGCATGTTAAAAACCATATGGGTAAGCTGCTGATCCATTGACTTCAACCGGATTAAAGAGGGAAACTGTCCACCTCTAAATGCTATCAAGCATGGAACAACTACTACAGAGTACAGAAATCTTTCGTAAAAAAAACAACATCTTTTCACGGGGTCAATTAAGGTGACGAAAGCTTGCAGATTTGTATTTTGGAACAACATTCACAATTCAGAACGGAACAGAGTGGTGCAGAGTGAGCTCTGAGTCCAGAGCGAAGCTGTTCACAATACAGCGCAGAGTGAAATCGAACTCTGAAGTTAACGTAACAAATCGCCATAACAGTGCCAAATCAACAACGAACTTTGAAATTAATATAACAAAATGCCATATCAAGCCAAATCAACAAACAGGCAAACAACTGTCATTGTCAAAACAACAAATTCGAAAAATAGACACCTGTTGCACCATCAAATTGCTTCGAAACTAGATAAACTAGATAAAAATTAACGTAATTTTTTTGGGCTTTTAAATCGTGAAGTTTGCAAAAAACACCTCTGGTTTTTTATTAGCATTCATAAAAGATATTAAGTGAGGAAATAACAAGTGTTGGGCTTTTTCCACGCCACCTACATGCCAGTAGTTCGAAATTGCAGTTTGTAAGCTTTCGGAAATGTCAGCGTGAAAATAGAACCTATTTTCATGCAGCTCCATTCTGCGCTACCTGAGACAAATAAAGATGGCCATATACGCTACTCTACCCCACTCTGCATTGTGAATGCGACATATACCTTAGAACATATTACTAAAGGAAACGAAGTATCGCGTATGAGGGAAATTAGGTTTTTAGATGAAGGGGTGGAAAGGCATGAAGAATTTAACAAAGTTCAACCAAGGTTTAATTAATCAAGTGAACTTGACATTAGTCAATTGTGTCAATTCGAAGTTAACGACAGATTCAGGTTTTTGCGCCGGGCTTTGTATTTTGTGCGTTATTTAATTAAAAAATTAATTAAAAAACGTTAAATTGTTCCGTTAATTTTGCTAATTTTAAATAACAACATTCTAAGTGATATTTTGGTGACTAGGCTTTCGACTTAGTTTGTGTGGTGATGATACAATAATCGCCGACTTAATCTGGGAAGGCGTTCGTCACGGAAATTGAAGTCCTGAAATTGAAAAAAGGGAAAGGAAAGAAAACTATCAAGATATGTGTTCAAAATATTTTTTTTTTTCAATTTGTCAGCTGTAGTTATAATTTTGGTTTAACCCCCCTTCAAGTATATTTTAGATATTCTACTTCCATGAGCACAACGACTACATAAACAGAATTCCATCGCATAGTGGGAAATGCCGCAATTTTTCGGGCTTATTGCGCTTGCTTTAGTTATATGTTCTAAGCTAAGGGTTTTCCAATAAGAGGTGTTATTTTAATTCGGTAGATGTCACTTTTAGAGCTGTCATTTTTCGACATTTTACAAGTAGAAATTACGCCATTAATAAAAATGGAACGATACACGATTCAACAACGCACTAAAATTATTAAAAATCACTATAAAAATGGTGAAAATGTGGCAGAGACGGTTCGTAAAATTCGAACATTTTTGGGTAGTCGTGAAGCACCTTGTCGGACCGCAATACAGAAATTGGTAGAAAAATTCGAGTTGTCGGGAGAAGTTAGTGATGTGAAGAATAATACCCGTGCACGTCGCTCAAGAACAGCCGAGAATATTGCTGCTGTAGCCGAAAGTGTTGAAGAAAACCCAGGTTTGTCCATTCTTCGTCGTTCTTTGGAATTAGGCATTCCACAAACGTCATTACACCGTATTTTGCATAAAGATTTGGGTCTTAAGGCTTATAAAGCTCAGTTAACACAAGAACTCAAGCCGGCCGATCATCAACAACGTCGAGTCTTTGCTGATTGGGTCCTTGAAATGCATGAAAATGATCTGGAATTCCATGGAAGACTCATCTTGAGTGATGAGGCCCATTTCCACCTCGATGGCTTCGTCAACAAGCAAAATTGTCGCATCTGGGGTCGGAAAGCCCAAGAGTTATTGTTGAAAAGCCTCTCTATCCTCAACGTGTGACTGTTTGGTGCTTTTTATGGTCCCGCGGGGTCATTGGACCTTACTTTTTCGAAAATGAGGCTGGAACAACAGTTAATGGATTGCGCTATCGACAGATGATTAATGATTTTTTATGGCCGGAATTGGATGGTATTGATCTGGACAACGTTTACTTTCAACAAGACGGCGCTACGTGCCATACAAGCAACGAAACCATTGACCTTTTACGGGAAAAGTTTCCGGACCGTGTTATCTCTCGAAGAGGTGATCACAATTGGCCACCGACATCTTGTAACTTAACACCTTGCGACTTCTTCCTTTGGGGCCACGTGAAAGAGAAGGTCTACGCCAACAGCCCAGCGTCGATTCAAGACCTCAAAGACGGAATTCGTGAGGCTATCGAGGACATAGGGCAGCTACTTTTCGATTTGGTTATGGAAAATTTCATGAAAAGGATATGGTCCTGTAGGCGTGGTCGTGGTGGTCATTTGGCTGATGTTATTTTCCATTATTAACGGCATACCTTCCTCTTTACAATGAAATAAAGATCCGATCATTTATCTCAAAAAATGGCATTTTTCTTTGAATATCAAAATAACACCTCTCATTGGAAAACCCTTTATATACGTCACAATGTGGGTCTTGTAATGATTCACAAAAGAAGAAGGCTGAACAAAAGTACACCTGAGCTAGTGACGATTATACCCTGGGTAAGTACTTATGGAAAAAATTTAGCACTCATTTCAGCGACCAGATGAATGCACGTATAAAATTTCGTATCAATTTCACCGATCTATGCAAGTTTGATTTTTGAAGTGGTTTTCCGCATACATTTCGAGAACGCTTCGTCGGAAAAAATGATTATAAGTTTTTAGTACAATAAAAATGTTTAGGACTGATCGTTTTCACAGCATATGTAAAACACCTAAATTTTCATATGGCAACACCAAGAAGGGGTTACCTGATTTAACCCATTTTTGAAATTTTATTTCTATAAAAATACCATGTACCAAAATTCAGCTCTCTATGTCGGCGTGGAAAACGAAATTTTTGTATGGCAAACCCCCGAAGGAGTTGCCCGATTTTTCTGATTTTCGAAATTAATTTTACTTTTATTTTTTAAGTTCCGTGTATAAAATGTCAGCTTTCTAAGTGAACGCGTTCTCGAGTTATCGTGCATACAGACGGACAGACGGGCGGACAGACGGACGGACGAACATACAAAAATCAAAATAACTTTTAATATTACGCGTGGGTGTCCAATCTATTTTGCTCTACCATCATTATTTCGAGGTGTTACAAACGGAATGAAAAACTTAGTATACTCTTTAGATTTCATCTAAGGTATAAAAAACGACTATACAATAAAAATTCTACACATCTCTTTGGACAAAGTAGTGCTAATAAATCAAGCATTTTTAGTCTCGAATGTGTTCTTATTTTATTAAATAAAACAGGGACTGCACTGCTTACACTACATTATTCTGACTTTATGCAATTTTTTGCAGTAATAAAAATTACGTCCACTCCTCACAATCTTCTAACCAAAGAGAATGAGTTCTACGAAAAATGGAGACTTAGTGACTACAACATAAGTGTTTTTCTTCTACTTTGTCTTATACAAGATTTATTCAGGTAGTAGACTAAATTAGACATTTTATTCTAAATTATAAACCCAACAGTTATTATTTAAGACATATATACACGGTTCAATTACAAAGCTTATCTAGAATATAAGAGCAATCGTTAAATCGAAAACAGATCTAGTAAGGATATTTTGATCAAACTATCATAGAGTCAGGAGGCGCACTAGTTAAACCTCATGAATTATTCACGAAGGTGCGAGAAGACTTTTGATATCGACTGACTTCACAGACTGCAATAAGGTCTGGAGTTGAGTGATGAACTTACACTACAATCTTGTACTAGCAGTGACTGAACAATTGCTGACAAGGTTGTTATTAGAGAGAAGGTGAAATCGCATTCTGAGTCTAAATGTGATTGTTTCACTGTCAGTAGAAATAGAAAACATTCAATTCTCTATAGTATGTAAAATTATAAAGGTTTCCTTTATTCTAAAGACCTGCAATATCTCAGACCTTGACCGGAAAAGTTTCCGAACCATATGCTTCTTTCTTTAAAGTCTGTAGAAACTTTTGATAAACATTTAAACTTTAATGGAATCCACTTGAAAAACTTTTCATCTGAGCTCATACACGGACGGCGCTCTCTCTACTTATTGAATCCAGTTATTCAGTGGGAGATTTAAAAATTACCAGTGCAATCTAAGGGCATCCCTGAATATTGAATGGGCTGTCATCGATTTATTGTACGAGGCAGTATAAAATTGATATCAGTTTTGTGAGACAGCCAGATACTAAATAGAAGGATGCCTACATAGCCTTCAGTCGTGACCATTTACACTCATTAATATGGTGGAAAGTTTGTGTATTATGGCTAGTTGTTTTATCTAATTGTCACCGAATCCAGTATGGAATTAAGGAGAGAAAACCTTTACAATATTTGTTGAAGTCACCAGAAGATCATATCTTAGCATTATTATTCTTACAAGTTTTTCTCAATAGCAGGTAGCAAAGATTTCGTTCCTATATTAAGCATTCAGTGATAATATGAAATATTCAAATGGATGAAAAAGATACTACGGTTAATAAGATCTGTAAACGCCCAGTATATGGACAATTAACAAGCGATCTCCGATCTTCTATGAACATATGGGTCATTCCATAGCATTTACGTTCTCAATGAGCCATTTTTGATTTTGATGAAATTTCTTGGAAAGGTTGACAATCGAACTTTTCTGAAATAACTGCATAACATGTTGTATATCTTTTCAATGATTGAAAGGTCCTTTTTGAAACAAGTACCTACTTAATTTTAATCCTAAGATATACTTCAAAGGACTCATAAACATTAAAGTGGCCATGCTTCCTTTGAAAAACGAAAAATTTCCAAATGTAAATTTTAGGGGGCAAAGGGGACAGCTCAACAAGTTTTGTTCAAAACTGTCTACATTACATATATACGTACTTCTTTAAAAAATAACTCCATCCAAACTATAATAAGTACCATTTTCTACTTTCTACAACCTCCTTGAAACCCATTAAAGACTCAAACATTAAAAAAAAATACAAAAAATCGAGTGCGGATTTTACGATTTTAAGTATAACGGAAATATCCATTATCCTTGAAAATATATTATTTCAGAAAAAGGACCCCATTAATTTTTCTCGTGAACTTCGAAACTTCTTTAAATAAATAACATTTGATACATGGACATTCTGTGGATTGACCCGTATGACGCTGCGTTCAAGGTTTTTATAAACTTGTCTCGGATGAAAAGCATTAATTCCGAAAGCGCTAATATCAAATTTGAATAATTCCTTTTGGTAAGTTCCACAGGAAGAGAAATTTTCATAACATATGGAGCATTAGAAAATTATGTTTAGTTGATGGTGCCAATAGGCGGATATAGGGGGCAATTGGAGGCGATCGTCTACGAAATATTCATAACTTCAAAAGAATCTCACATTTCGTACAAACTACGAAGCAAGCTTCCACCATTGCAAGCGTATGTGCGTTTCTTTTTTTACGAAACTTTCTATAGATTTTTAGAATATGTTTGTTCAAATGCGTTATAAAATCTACAAAAATCCTGCAGATCTTAAGTAATTTGCACCAATACTAGAAAAATCTTTCACATCGACAGAGAGTTTTCGTAAATATTTTAATTCGGAGTGTAGGAACTTTTCTTTTTTTTAAGGAAGGGGGCGAGTGATCCAAAGCACGGAGGCCATCTGCTAGAAACCCAATCACCAAAACCTTCCAGTCATCTTAATGAAGCGCATCAGATCTTGGTGAGGAAGATTTGTCAGTTCATCTACAGATAGGAAAGCAGACCCTAGAATATCCAGCCTGTTCCGAACGAAGGCCGGACAAGTACACAGAAAGTGTTCGGTTGTCTCAGGATCTCCTTCCAAGCAGGACAGACACTCAGGGCTATCAACAATTCCCATCCTTGTTATATGAGCGTGAAGCGAAATGTGGCCGGTGATGCTGCCAACCACAGTTTTACATTGTTTCCTACCGAACCCCATGAAAAAATCAGAGATATTCGTATTCGGTACATCAAGAAAATGTTTTGTGCAACTGCAAACTCTCAGGGTCGCCCATCTATACTGATGCTTCCTATAAACATCCGCTTTATGAGAAACCCGATACTCGAGATGAAAACGCCTACAGCGGGTTCCGGTCTTAAAAACGGAAAATCAGAGCCAACCCTACCTAAAAGGTGAGCCCTTTCATTCCCCATGATTCCCATGTGACCAGGAACCCACTGAAGTAACCTTGTTGTGGATACACAACTTATCTACAGGCGACCTGTAACTTAGATGTTATCCGAGAGTCAGTCGCCTTGATGGCTGACTATCCGAAAAGATAGCATAATGTCATTACCCTTGATTTGCATATCAAGGGCTATCTTCGCTGCCATTGAGATGGCGAAGACTTCAGCGTGGAAGACACTGGTGTGTCTTCCAAATGAGTGCTCCATCTCAATGTCAGGTTCAGAAAGGTTAACGCCCGCCCGGCTCCGACATTAGTGAGATAGTGAACCGGGGAAGGCACGATAAGTCACTTCCCTCAGTCCACGATTTCCCTACAGGAAAACTCACATATGTAGAAGTAACGCCCAAAACGAAGCTCTGGTACCATCGCATCAAATGTTATGCTAGTCAGAGTATTTCCAGATCGTAAGAATTAGTTTTACCCCCAATTTACTTATAATTAAGTGTGGCTTATTTACCGTCAAATACTATTTTATGTGCAGCTCATAGCTATGATCCATATTGTTTAAAATTATGTACAGGTGTGTTAAATCTTGTATTGTCTCAAATTCACTCTCTTATATTACACCACTCTATAAGTATATAATATAACATAACATTGTTAACAATGTTCTCATGATTCTATAAATGTAATCTGTCGGTAAGTATTATATAATCAGTAATATAATACACATAAGTAATCGATATGCCAAATGTAGGCTATAGTTTGTAATATATATTCTCTAATTTTATATTGATTTACTTAATGAATTGATTTGAAATATTCTAATTTAAGACTATTTACTTTATCGGCCCTCCCCATCTAAATCAAAGGTCTGAATCCGACCTTGAGGGTGTCAGAGTTAACACAGAACCACAATGCCACTTTCTTGCACTGAAATGAGCCCGCCAGCATTGCCCGGCGATTATTTCCTAAATGGATGGAATGGGGTTGAAAGGGTGGGATGGTTAAAGATGCATAATATCTAACCTATCATCTGACTCGGTCGCGTGATTCGGTACTCTAGGAAGGAGTTGCCCGATTGGCCCATTTTCAAAGCTAAGTTTCCCTTTTTTTAAAAAAGGACCGTGTACAAAATTTCAGCTCTCTACGTCGACGCAACGCATGAGTCGGTGTCCAAATATATAGTGAAAAACTTAAGTTTTGTATGGCAACACCAAGAATGGGTTGCCCGATTTCCCCTACTTTGGACCTGTATTTGCAATTTTAATGAAATCGCCGTGTGCAAAATTTGAGTTCTCCATCTCGACGCCTTCTCAGGCAGCTGCCAAGTATATAGTTAAAAACGAAATTTTTGTATAACAACCTTTCGAAGGAATTGCCCGATTGCTCCCATTTGTGATCTTAAATTTAGATTTATATTAAAAACGGCGTGTACAAAATTTGAGCTCTCCACGTCAACGCGTTCTCAGGCAGTGTCCAAATATCTAGTGAAAACTCAAAGGTTTGTATGGCAACACTAAAAAAGGGCTGCCGCTTCCATGTATTCTTTCGCTACAAACCTTGTCCTGGCAATTACGAACACAACAACACCAAAAATGAGCCAAATCGGTCGAGCTGTTCTCAAGTGCTGATGTAACATACATGCCGCAACTGATTTTTATTTCCAGATTATTATCAAATCGGCTTTATGACTATCTGGTAATGTTCAATATTAAAGCTGTAGCATGTTATTGCATATTTTGTGCAGATTCGAGCTTGTTTATTAGCAGATGCATAATTTTTGGCACTAGATTGATAGATAGACGTCAGAATTAACTGTAACAGTAAAGTGCGCACTTATTCAAGTAACAAATTCCAATACAAAGCAATTACTCCACTCAAATTTATCATCATTTTAAAAATTTATTTTATTACTTCACAAATGGACATGTTTTGACAATTCACACATACACAAATTTTCTTATAGCTACATTTTTCTTAGAATTCGTCACATTTCACACGTGATCATCCAGCAAATATATTCTCTGGTTTCCGCATTTGCGAGAATTTCTCGAAGAGCAACAATCTGAGAATTTTTTGGTTCTACGAATTTCTCTAAGACATACGGCGTTCAGGTTCAGAGAACTTTTCGTTTTTACGAATCTCTTTCTAGATATTAAGTAGTGTTTCAAAAGAATTATCGGTACATAATTTTTTCAGCTTGTGCATGACAACGCAAGCGTGCCAGCTGCATTGTTTTTCAAGTATTGGACCAAAAACAAAGCTATACATAGCGAAGTGAGTTCTGAGAATATGAAACCTAGCGAAGAATTTCTCATAGTTTCGCTTTCGCGAAGAATTCTCGAAGAAGTAAAGAGTAGGAAAGAAATAGTTTTGGGAGTAAATAAAGTTCATCATTTGAGAATACTTCGCTTTTCCGATGACCTCGAAGTTTTGACTTAAAACAATTTGCTGATCTGATTTTTCGATAATTTTTCATTTCAACGAAATATTCTCGAAGTTTTTTTACCTACTCTGAAGAGTCATGTAGAAACTGTAAGTTCTGGGAATTTATTCCGTTGCAAAATTCTTGCGCATTTCAGGAAATTCTATCATTTCTGACTGATTCTCTAATGATTCTAAATGATATTACTTTTGTCAGCAAAAATAATGTTATCTCCGTCAAAGACAACAACAATTTCCTTTAATTTTACTTCAAAACAATGATAAATGAAATCCTTATGAAGATATTCTGTCTAAGGTATGTAACAGGTAATAACTCGTTGACAGATTTCGAAATCGATTCATTTTTTCAAAGAAACCTCGAGTACATACACTCAAAAAGTTCGAGATAATTTCGATAAAACGACTCGAAATCGAATCGATATCGAATTGAAAACGACTTCGAGATTGAAGTCTTAGTTCATCTTTACGAATCGTGTTCGATTCGATATCGTATCGTAATTTTTTCTGACAGATATTACAAGAAGTGCGATAAGCCAAATTTAGCGTAGTCAAATTCTGCTTTTGTTAGAATCTGTTGCCGCTATAGAGAGTGGGGCAACAAGATATATGGTTGAAAATAATGCGGTTGCTTCTGCCGAAAATGCTATTAGTCGTGCTCTTAGTAGCTTTCACTGTAAGGTACCCAGGGAGTTTCTCAGCTGCTTTAAATGTGGGCAGCTGAACATACATTGCTCCAATTTTGCTCCTTAAAGACCCCAAAGAAAAGCCACGCTCAAGAACACGAATTTTGTAGGTACCAACACTTCCTGTTCTCTCTATATTCTAAGACCTTTTAGCTCCAATGATTGAGCATAGCTTAAAATAGCTTCGCTTGATTTTTTCTTGTAGTTGTGGGTATTTCATTACATTTTTATACTTTTTCGTTTTTTTAAATAAAATAATTCGTTGGAAAGTTTTTTTCAAATCTACTCAGATTTATGAGGCAGCCTGCTCCGCTAATTCTAGCCTGGGGTCCCTTCACTGGATATAGATCATTCAATTTTTCGTGTTTTACAGGGAATAGGGGGGCGGCAATCTTCCATAGGCCTAGGGCGGCCAAGTGATCAAATCCGCCCCTGGCTGCTGATAGCATCTACATTGGCTTAAATTAACTGGCGTAACTAATCCCCCGCAGTTTCTAGGGGCCTACGAAAGCCTTCAAAATTAATATTTTCATATGAAGTTATGAAATTTGAAACCACATAAAATAACAAGGCTGGATTAATAAGCAGTTAGATTCACTCAATTAAAATTCGGTTTCTGAATAAAAATTATATTAACTCTGTAATGATTTCATTATTTTAGTTCTATCTAAAGATGTTCATACCATTATAGGCAAATACGCTGGCTAGAAAGGAGTGATGATACAACAATAAAAAAGTCGAGCATGTTTTTATTTATTCTTTGTATTTAAACGGAGAAAAAATGTACGCCTGGAACTAAAACGCTGTAAATTATTTTCGGGTTAATATCTGTCTGACTTCCTTAGGCTAAGCGTACACGCTGCTAGCATGCATCAGAGTTCGTAGATGAGAGATTACTTTAACTTTAGAATATTAGATAAGTAAGCAATGGAAGAACATTAAAATAGTGTATGACAAATTTTTCACGTTGAAAAGTTTTGAATTTCTGTCAAGTTCCCAACACTGTTGTACGGCCAGTGATCAGTGGACTCGGGGCCTTACTTAAAGTAGTAGGATATTTCCAGCGTCTGATGTGGGAAGCTTTTTCGCCTTTTGCTTTGGCTTCCTTAAGTGTTTCTTTCAGATACTCATCCGTTTTCTTTTTAATGTACTTTCGTAAGCATATGCTGGGGCTGCCAGTGATTTTTTACCTAGTTTAATGATGAATGTAGAGCACGAAGTAAATCTAAACAAATAACTTTGGCAATCCAGATTTTGGCAACATTGCTCGTAGTACCAACGAAACCTTTTTATTTTTTGCTTAACTCTGGCTTGGAGTGAGTGGAGCGAAGACACTGTTGGGAGATCGTGGAAATTCTCCCATATTGTGGGAATTTCTGGCTTCAAAAAAATTAAAAGAGAGAAGGGAATAATTTCGTCTCCCCATACAAAATTATGGAAAACATCATACATCCAAAGTTCAGAAAATATTTTTTTACAATTGACACAAAAAGTTAAATTTCCTGTACAAGCATGTTAATTTGCGAGGGGGCCTAGACATCCTTAGTTACGCCACTGTTTAAATATCTTTATATCTTTAACGTAGCCTCGATGAACTTTTATGTTTTTGAAAATGTTCCAAAAATTGCAAAAATAACTATTTCTATTTTCATAACACACACTTAGAAAACTGAACATGGGTAGAAGTTATGTTTAAATTATCTTCACTTCCAATGTCACTACACAAAGAGTTCCTCCTTGGCCTGCATCAAAGACTCTAACTTGGCTCACTCCTTTTCTTGTAATTAAAACCAGTTTTGACAATTCCACCAGTAAAACTCATTGCTCTTGAGAAGCAATTAGATCGACCACATTTTATTGATAATCAATGATACTAAATATGATAAAAAGTAATAGGCTGACAATAACAAAAATATAGTGGTAAATATCATTTCGGAATTATGCTTCGGAATAGGATTTTCTACTTACGGTAATAATTTCTGCCGCTCATTTTGCGATTATATTGACAAATCAAGTGACAACCGGTCAATGCGTGCTGTGACTGTTTTTTTTAAAACGACATCAACTTAACTGATATAAGTACGATGCAGTCAAATTTACTTAAAATTTATTAACAAATGCAGCAAAAAATATTATCTGTGAACATGTAAAATTTCGGATTTTCTCTTTGGTATAATTTTAAAGCAGACTATAGGTTATAATACCAGAGCAGTAGATACAGTCGGTTACTTAATTATTTGCATAATAGAATGAAATACATAAAATTTTCAAAGTTTTTATTATTTAAAACGCAAACTCAGTGTGTTTGTAAATGATTGAAAGTTAAGGCGGGCTCCTAAAATCGAGTCAGCAATTTTAGACCAATTGTTGAACTTTTATATTAGTTCCTTTTGAAAATTAAGCTTAAAGATAAAATATATTTGCATATTAGAAAAAGGTAATTTCGTCCTTACAGCACGAGTTGAAAGTGTTGGATCTACTACTACTTCCATAAATTAATTTTTTTTTAAACGCTATTCTTGGTTGCCATTGCAGATGTGTTTCATGTGGATGTTAAAGGCACAGATTTTGGAAAAGCTCTTAATCCAGTTAAAAATATTGAGGTATTTGATTTTAATTCTTGCCTTACCTTCATAGCTTACTAATCTTACAAGCTGTGTCACTCAGCGGAATTGAGATACTAGATCTATAGAGAGATACGCAACACCTGCACATCCATATCCAGCGAGCAAAGTTCCAATTTGATCAAAACTTTAGATAGGATGTATTTACTAGTCGAAAGGGTAATAAGAGTTTCAAGTCTGTTTTTAAAACAGTCAAAAACAACTTCATCAGTTCTTTGAAACCGCCGCTAATTTACAACGGGAATATGTACACATAATCATTAGATAAAGCCAACCAGTTTGCAGTTAAGCTTGGTGCGAATTATATTTTACCAAATTTTTCAAAAGCACCTCTATCTCCACCAATATACAATCATGATCAAAATCCTCTACATTTCCTCACAACGGAAGTCTTCAAAATGGTCGCGAATCTCAATGTGTCTAGAGCTGCTGGGCCTGACGGTTTTTTGCCCCCTCTTCTTTAGCTAAGTCTTTGCACAAACAAGCTATATCACTTATCCTATTTGAAAGAAGTCTTCCCTTCGGTATAGAAACTTGCTTATGTTCAGCCAATACCCAAAAAAACGAGAGGTAAGCGATCCCTCAAACTATAGACCAATTGCACCAATGTTTGTACTTCGATTCTTTTTAAGCTTTTCGAAAAACTCATCAACACCCAATTGATAAAATATCTAGAAACTAGCTTATTAGTGTCGGCCATTGCGGCCTTCGGGCTGGCCGCTCTACTGGAGATTTACTAACTTTCCTTATGGAAATCATTACATTGGATATTTCGATGGCCTTCGATAAAGTCTGGAATTCTGCTCTCTCAGCTAAACTTCACGCAATACCCTCTTTTCTTAAAATGCATAGTAAATTTTCTCCCTGCTGTTCAATCCTAGATATATTAGACGCAGTTACGTCTGACCAATTTTTAGCCAAGCCGGCATACCGCAAGGTTCTTTTTTCTCCCTACACTCTTTACAATTTTTTCTAATAATCTACTAGCCCTCACTTTTTATCGTATTCATAGCTTTGGAGACGACAGCACCCTTGATTTCGTACCCTGGTTGGACTGAATATCGCGGGAATGTAAAACAACGACTTTACATCAATGATCCCTTAGGGCAGATCGAATCACGTTTTGTTTACTGCTTCCAAAACGTAATGTTGTCTGTTATCTCACAAACATACCCCGACACCCGCTCAACTCATTTCAGTCGATGGAGTATATATCTCAAACTTGCCAATTGTAAGCATCTTAGGCATTGAAATACTCAGCAATCTCGGAGCAACGAATCTACGATCATATTTTTGGTATTGCCAAAGCTGCGATGAAAACCTTGAACCTTGAAAACAGGCAAAAAATATTTTACTCCATCAGACTTAACTAAATCTGAATCTGAACACTGAAATCCACGTTAACTGGACTCACGGTCTTTCACATATATAGTTCCAACCACTACACCATATGCAATCATTAACATTCATTGACAATTACCCTAACACCATGTTCACTTAGTACAATAACGTAACTTTCCGTAGATAACTCCTCTGATAGGAAAAGTGCTGATGAGCTCCATGGTTGAAGTGAAACGTTCAGTCAAATCAACGGCTGCATACACGGTATTGTTAATATTTAAGTACACAACTTACCCTCCAACATGGTTTAACAGATTTAATACGCGTAACACGAACTCGCTGTGTTCTTTCCCTAATTATATAAAATTCTAACTCCACTTTCAATAAACTGCTATAATAATAGTTTAACAAATTTCACTAACATCAACTTCAAGTCAGTTTCCATCAGAAATACCACCATCACTATTAATTTATGATAGAAAACGTGTATGGAATGTAAAGATTATAAATACTCTTTAGAAAAACAATGATTCGATCTACTCTAGCCCATAACTAGCGAAATCCTTATTGACGAACAGTTCACTTGGTGACTAAAATAATCATGTGATGGTAGGTTATTGTGCTCCATCAGTATCGCACATTGCTTTGATGCCATGTTTTTACAGAAAAATTGTAGCTTCATATCCTGCACCTCCACACAAAAGCAATCAATTAAATCACCCCAAGATAGGTTTTCCCACTAACTTATTTAGTAGAACTAGTTTTTTTCAGTTTCAATGAATTTCTTGTTCTTATGGTAATATACATTTACATAAACGAGAAGGTTTTTTGATAAGTCAATGGTTTTGATAATAGATGGCGCTTAAACTGAAAACGTATTTTATTTTGACATTTGTTATTTTAAATTTAAACTAGAAACGAATGAGGAGGTCGCCGCTGATACAAATGCCTACAGAGCTTGACAAATCGAATTTTTTTGAAGTTGTAAAGAAGTCGGAAAAATAATGGGCAAATCCAAAGGAGTTTTTGTCCAAAAATAATTCGAATTATGCTAAAAAAAATGTATCTCTTATCGATCGTTTTAACAATAACCATTTAAATAAACCCGCTTTAAATCCTGAAAAAACTGGTCGCAAAAATGAATTTTCCTCACTTCAACGTTGATAATTAAAAATTAGTACCTGTCTCCTAATTAATGTGCGCGTTATTTTTACACTTTCCTTAAATGAATGTGATATCATTACTCTCTGAGATTGTAAACGAAACTTCTATCCTTTTTTTTATACTGTTTTCCGAAACGTTCACACCAACATACATACCTATAAGCAAAATGATCCTAATGAAGCTGTTTACAGAATATTATATTTACAAAAGCGCCCACTGCAATTATTACAGGAAATATAAAATTAGGCCATGAAAGGATTAAGAGTAAAACGTTCCCCAGATATTAATTAAATGGCGAAGTAGCTAAAAAGAAACATTTTAATGGACGTAATTTGAGCTAAGGCCTTAAAGCAGAGCAATGCAAAGAATACTGGCAGACAAGCCAAGGGAATATATGGAAAGGATAGTACAGGAGCCACTGAGGATGCTTCATCCTGAAGTAGAGTAATTGGTTTTTGTGTTTTGAACTCTCCCCGTTGTTTATCCCACAAACAAGGATAATTAATACCCTCTCAGAGTTTTCCGAAAGGGCACATTTATCCGTAAGTGAAAATTTTCTGCTTAAGGAATATATTTCCCATCCTGCAGTGCGCCTAATTTTAACTTACACAAATAACACCCCCCTCAGCCCGCCATATATTACAGGGTGGATGAGTCTTTTGGTACACAAATCTATCTCTGTTTTCTATATAGGTATTTATGTGTATGTATAAAATAATATATCTCTTCGCTCTGCCCTTAAATGTAATTTGTAAGTGTAGGTATTCTAGGTGGTTATGAACACCGAGGTTTAAAGAGCGAGTCTTTGGGAGATGGGGTAGGGTGCTGGCGGTGATGATGGTATGAGACCCGCATGGTATTTATAAGATAAGATTCGTAAAGTGTATACCCAATCTTCTTAAGATGAGAAAGGGTTAGTAGGGCTAGGGTAAATTCATCTGGATGAAAATATTTCCTGGTGTTGTAACCTCGTTAAGCTTAATTAATAGCACCGAATCCCGAGAAACAGGTGCTTGTGCTATCTTCTGCCTATTTAGGCATGCTCCTCATATAACAAATTACTTCGGATGGATTTTGACTTAAAGTTATATTTCTTGAATACTCGCGCTTAACACCAAAAGAACCATTTTGAATAATTATGGAGCAATGAGAATAATCTCTCAAATCGTTGTGCTTAAATTTAATTTTAGTTTTAATGATAGGATCATATTATAGTTAGAGACTATGCATATGATTTAGTTCTAACTACGAGATGTATCATCATGTCGCCGAAAGTATAGACACTATCAATTAAAAACAAAAAAATTATTACAACTTGTTACTGTCTATGAATATTTGCATTGTAAGAACTAGGGAAGTCAAAGGGCTTTTTAATAGTTCAGAGTATGAAGTGAGAGAGAACCAAGGAGACATTTTACTTTTGCACTGTCGTCATCATCAATCTAATAGTGAATTCTTTTCTGCGGCTCGCTGTAACCACCGCCACTGAATCTGTCATTTCCCGGCTCTTTTCTTCCCACCCTACCAGTAGGGAAGGAAAGAACACGAGAATGGCAGATTCGATTGCAGTGTTAACACAGAGTCGCAGCAAAGAATTCAGATTAGTTTCCAGATATTTCATCAATTGGGTGTTGATGAGTGTTTCGAAAACCTTCGAAAGAATAGAAGTAAAGGCAATTGGTCTATTATTTGAGGGATCGCTTGCCTCTCCTTTTTTGGGGAATGCGCAAGTTTCCATGCCGAAGGAAAGACTCCCGTCGAATAGGACAGATGAAATAGTTTGCGTAAGGGTTTAGTTAAAGAAGAAGCGCAGCATTTGAGTACTAGGGGCGAAATACCATCAAACCCAGCAGCCTTAGACACATCGAGACCTGCGAGCACTTTGAAGACCTCCCTCGTGCGGAAATGTAAAGGTCTTTGCCTATAATTGCATGTTGGTGGAGATGGAGGACTTTGCGAAGAAGGTGGCAAGAAAGAATTTGCAGTAAAGTTACCTGCAATCAAATTAGCTTTGTCCAATTAGGGGCGGTTCCGAAGAACTGTTGAATTTGTTCTTGAAAATAACATTAAAACATATTAGTTATAATAAAAAGAAGTATAGAGCTTTTTCCACGCCATCTACATTCTAGTAGTTCGAAATTCTAGCTTGTGAGCTTTCGGAAATGTCAGGGTGAAATTAGAATAGAACCTATTTTCATGCAGCTCCACTCTGCGCTACTCTGAGCCATATGCATTACGACGTGCGAAAAAAAAGGATGCCAGTTGCCACTCTACGCTACTCTATTCCACTCTGCATTGTGAATGCGGCATAAGTGGTAAAATATCTAGATATTTTGAAAAGAAATTGGTTACTACTAAATAACTTTTCCATATATATATCCATACAAATTTTTTAAATGGTTTGGGTTCAATGTCGTGTGCTATGTATGGTTCTCTTGTATTTAAGTTTCTATGCTTTTCCTATAATTGGCATTTTCCAAAATGTTTTAATATTTTCCTTAACTTTTGCTCATCAGGCCAGCCTTTTTGGAATATCATCTTGAAACCTTTTAATACTGGATGTTTTTCTATTTTCTCGATCAATTGTTGTTTTCGTATGAGTCCTAAATTAATTGTATGAACTACTTCATCTAAATCTGTAATTTCGGGAATACTTATCCTTTTATCACAATTTCTTTGCAATGTGCTTATCCGTACCTGCTTAATGCTGCAAATCTATCTCGTATTTAGCTAATCTTAGTCTGATTCTTTGGAGTCTAGAGTTAGGAATTTTGCAAATATCCTTTTTAAAAATATCCAGGAGTGATTTATGATCCATCACCACTTGAAATGTCTTTCTGTAAATAAAGTGAAGGAACTTCTGATATGCGAGTAGATCCTTTTCAATTTACGTGTATCTTTCTTCTGTCTGCGAGAGACTTCTTGTAGCGAAATATACAGGCTTCCTGCATCAAACAAGCACCTAGCCCATTTTTTGACGCATCAGCTTGAATAATTCCTTCTTTCAATCGAAAGTTCTAAGAGTTGGAGCTTCTACTATTGTGAACTTGATTCGTTGTAAAAAATCTGAATGGGTGTTTTCCATCGAATGACAACATCCTTTTTTAAAAGTTGTCTTAATGGCTGTGAGATGTTCTCAAGATTTCGGACGAAATTTCCAATATAACTGATCATTCCTAGGATTTTCTGGAGATCTTTTATGTTTTTAGGAGCCTCTATTCTATCAATAACTTTAATCCGTTCAGGCCCATATTTTATTCCTTATTTTGAAATTATGTTTCCGAGAAACTTGACTCCATTAAATTTATATTGTACATTATCCCTTACTTAAATTCGGGCGATCAACTGTTCGCTGATATATGTAGTTCTGGTACAGAATCCTTACCGAATTATTTGACAATAGACACAACTTTTCATTAAATTTACTTAAATGAGTATCTACACCGATTTTGTTTTGACCGGGCCTTGCTACTTCATATTATGCCAAAGACAATTTGAAATGGTTGTTGGCCTGCAGAAGGAAAGTTCGAATTTGTCATGAAAAATGACAATCTACCAAACTTCCTAGAACTTCGACCCATATGGCAGTACTGGGCTTTAGTCAAACAAAGTTGTCTGAAGGAGCCCAACCTGCCATTTTTCCAGCAAAAAGTATCCAAGGATACTGTACAAAATTTGATGGAGATCTTAAAAGCAAAGTTCGCAAATATAGAACTTTAGAAATTTATTCCCCGGTATATAGCAATAGCTGAAAAAAATTTTATTTGTTATTTCATCACACATTTGTTTTTCAAGTCACTCAGTTTCGGTATTTCAGACCTGTTGATGAGTCAATACCAAGACTTGAAACTATTCACCCAAAATCTAATGGGCTGTGTGATGAAATAACAAATAAATTTTTTTTTTGTATACCGGAGAATAAAAAACAAATGCCTTCTTGAACAAATGTATTATTTAAGTAAGTAATAGGCACTAAAAAAGTTCCCAGATAATTTACAATTGAATTTTATGCATAACATGTGTGTGTGTGGGCGCGTGTGAGAAAACTTCTCGGTACAAGCCTTATGTAATGCTTATGACAGACATGGGGTATCGATATTTAGATATTCATATGGGAATATTTCGAATATCTATATATTAAAATATCCCTGACAGACAGAAAAGAGGATATTTATGTGACAAACCGTATTTTGACATTTCAATTCAGTACACAGATTCTTAAACGTAAATAATTTGAAAATGGAAGTGACAAATATATTAGCTTTAATGCAGGTTAAATGGCAGCAATTAATTGTAAATATATGACAAATTCAAGGTTTAGAGCGCGAAAACAAAAAATGTGTTACCTTGCAATAATATCCTGGTTGAGGTCCAAAATGTATCAGCGGATGTGCTCTCTCAATTCAAAAATTTTGTGGAAGACGAACAAAAGTGTGGTCGAAGGTTTGTTTTAAAATGGAATAATAATAAAAATTATTGGCGTAGTTTCTCCATATTTTAATTAAGTATAAACATGCTTCCCATGGAGTTTAATATTTTCCTTCGTTTTTTTTGTCGTTTGTTTTCCCGGGCAGTGAACATTTTGCTCCTTTCGGCTCAATGTTGACAAAAAATATTTGGATATTCTTCTTCTTTTTTGCTTCCCTGGGAAAGCTCTGACATATTTTCGCTTAATTTGACATATAATCATATTATTATTAATAAGTACATGGCGCTGTTTAATGCAAAAAGCAGCAATGATCAGGCAATACCTAGTATTGAAAACTAATCTATACCCACTATTTTTTTGGGTATGTTGGAAGTATTTGATGCCACACGTGGTATATAAACGGGGTCTTCCATATATCTAGATATGAATACTAAATGTCTGTCATAAGCATAAAATAACGGAAAGAAAAATTTCGATTTCCAATCATCAGGGTAGGATATTTTTTTCTCAAATTTGTAAATTCAAAATACTAAAGTAACTGATTAGGAAAGATGAGTTAAGATTTTGAACTAAAAAATTTTTAAATTAGTAAAACATTTTACCAAAATTTTTGAAAATTTTTAATAACTTAAAAACTAGGAATCTACCAATAATAATTATAAGCTAACGGATTAGAGCTTTGTCATAATTATTATTTAGTATCATCTCTTTTTTACAGTAATTAATTCCGAATATTCTTTCAACTAAAAACCACCCTTGATCTAATGCACAGCAGCAAGGACAATAAGTAAAAAATACGAAAGAAACTAAATTTCACAAAAATATATTTTTTATTATTATTTTGTTGGTGTAAATTGATTTACCCTCTGTAGCACAAAATGCAGGGTATTTCGTGCATGGTGGTCAATAGAGCAGGAGGTGATAGTACTCCCGTAGAAAAACAAAAAGTTGTAGTGCGTGCGGGGGGGCATATCAACCGTTTTAGAGTTACAGGGTGATTAAAAAAAAGAGCTAGTTTTTCACACAGTACCCACAGTAAACTAAAACTTTCTGATTTTCTTACCTTTTTTTACTTTGACCTCTAATTTTTTTGCAGAAAGGTCGTTAACATACCGTTTTTTTAAAACTATAAACTGTAGACCCTCCTCTTTAATTTACTCTATTACATTCTATGTGCTATCTGTAGCCGTTAAAAAAATAGCACAATGAGCTGTTAACAGTGACTGTATGGCCTGTACTTTTTACTACACAGGGTGTCGTTTGAAAACGAACTTTCTTTCTTAATTAGCCTGTTATTCCGAAACGGTTGATTTGCCTCCCCCACACCACACTTTTTTGTTTCTCTACGGGACTACTATCACCTCCTGTTCTATTGACCAGCATAGAGGAAACACCCTGTATATGACACGCTTCCTTCTTCCATAATAAATACATAAAATCTCAAAAAACAAAAATTGATAATTTTCAAAAATACACTATTATTAATTATTCATACAAAAAAAAATTTAATAACTTCATTAACACTGATAACATCTTCATTGGAAAAGGGCACGTTTCGAACCCTACCACTCTCAACTACCCACGTAACGTAGGTAGGTAATTTTCAATGTTTGCGAAATTTGTGCGAAATTTATATCTAATATTCGCGAAGGTGCAGATGGATGTAGAGGTTGGATGGAACGCAATTGTAACCCCGCTTAATAAATCCTGGATGAAAGTGCATGGCGTACCGATATATACCTATCTATACTTACATACATACGTATTTTGTACAATATGTAAGTGAAAAGGGAACAAAATCTAAGCACCACTACCAAATATCCTGTCTGCATACTCCTGTTGTCTGTTATGAATTTTGCAAGCTGTTAAGGGGGAATCTGATCAGAATCTGAAGGCGATAAATTTTCGAATGGCGAGAGTTTATTGGAATTTTATGTGTTCACACTTTATAAATGAGGGGGACTATACCTATTCTAAGTAGGTACATATAGAGTTTCTGTCTCAATCTCGACAGTTTAGAATGAGTTGAAAAAGTGGTAGGGGGGATTCACTTGCATTTTGTTGTCAATTTCTTTTGATTTTGAATATTTGATCAGAATTGTAATTTTAAATTTTTATTATCCTGAATCATGAATATTTTACAGATCTGTAATCCGATTATTTCAAAATTTACTACATCTGTAAAAATAACCGTAAAAAATTTATATATTTACATATGGCCATATGGGCGATCCAGAATCATATGGAACCAACTGCAATTGTTGGCACTTTCTAATTTTTTCGCTCAATTAAATGCCCTTGGAAAATATCACTTTTTGAATCGCTCCACTCTGAAAATCTGCAATAATAGTTTTGTCTTTCTGAAATGTAACTCAATCTCTTTCAGAGCTAAATACAGGGTGATGATCTAAAAAATAAGTTCGAAATTTTGATTTTCTAATATTCTGAAACAATAAAAAAAAATCATTTATTTTAAATGGATTCCTTTGAAAAGAAGATACTTTGTAGTAATAATAATTTAGCTAAATATTTGGCATCGATATGTTGATAACATATTTTGTATTTGGACTGTACACAGAGAGGTAATTGACGAGTTTTTTAAATACCTTTTCAAATAAAACTGATAGCAGTATAACATTTACTGTAGAATTAGGGAATAAGAATTTTAATTTTTTAGATTTGACTATAACTATTAATACTAATAATCTTTTAACATTTGATATTTATCTTAACGCTACTTAGTCGGACACGGTTATACCAAGCCATTCTTGCCATACTTGGACTACTAAGATGTCAGCTTTCCATTCTTTTTTAAATAGACTTCTCTCTGTTCCATTGAACGACAATAGTTTTTACAATGAATTAAACATTATTAAAGAAATCGCTAGAAGAAACGAATATGTCTCAAAATTAATTTACAAGATGCTTAGCAAAAAACAAAATAGTAGTATTCTGAAATCCATTTTCCCTTTAGTTATGTCTAATGAACCTAGTCCAAAGAAGTGGAGAAAAATTCCTTATCTGCACAATATTTCTGAATAGTTAAAAAAAAAACCTTTAGCTAACTAGCAGTAAAACCCTGCTTTTTTTAATAAATTTACCACTAAAAACTTACTAACCAATAATAAATTGGGGTTAAAGAAAGTCACAATAGATAGGAGCGGAGTTCAAAACTAAGATTCAATGATCACATTAATTCATTTTATTCAAATAATCCAACTTCAGGTCTTGCCAAGCATCCAAAATCAACTGGATATAAATGTAATACCCAAAATATAAGACTTTTACATAATATTGATGGGGGACCAGTACTGGACAGATATGAAATATTCGAATATGACGACAGTTATGCTTTGTTGAATGATCAGATTGATTTTTATAATAGGAGCCCCCATTTAAGTCCTAACCTAATTAAGTTTCAGCATTAATCAATAAATTATATATATATGTAGAACTCATCGATGATCTTTTGTTCGTGCGTAGCTCGGTTAACGTATTTGTAAATTTGCAACTTGGTTAACTTGGTCTGTACCTATGCATTTAGACAGATCTTAGCGTGCGTATGTAGCTCGATTAGCGTAGTATATATGTATGTGCAAGTCCCGATGATGTCTTAAGCAGACGAAACGTGTAGACTGTTACTCATTTTTTAAATAAAATTATTGTGGAATCGGAGCAAGTGTTTTTTTCTGAAACAAAGAAGTCTAAAAACATATTCCACCAGGTGTTAACACATAAATCGATAGATTCCTTATTGCTCTTTCTCTCTCTCTGACTCTCTCTCTCCCTCTCACTCTATCTCTCTCTATCTCTCTCTCTATCTCTCTCTATCTCTCTCTCTATCTCTCGCTATCTCTCTCTCTCTCTCTCTCTCTCTCTCTCTCTCTCTCTCTCTCTCTCTCTCTTGTTAAATAGCCATAATCAGGAATCAGGAATTTGTTCGCCAGATAGGAGCAAGGGTACCAAATGCTTTGTTCATACGTAAATTAGCTTTTGTTCCTCCACTTACTCCGAAACAGCAGAATGTATCGACCCTTTCAACATTCTATTCTATAAGATGTATTCCATCGCATCCACACCCATGCATTTTCTTTTGGTAATATTTATTTTAAACCTTTCCTTGCTACCTTCAAATATAACGCTTCGGCCATCTGGTATGAATGGTTCGGTTTATTAAAAAGGAGACGCCCATCATCCACGTCGTACCCGGTGCCATCTGTATCATCGGTTGGAGGGGGCTATCTAGCGTGCTATTTCGTACATCATTAATTATAACTAGAAATAGTTGAGGAGATAAAAGACAGCCTTGTTAAAAGCCTCGTTAAAATTGTCTGAAGGCATTATTGGGCAGTATTTCAAAGGTAAGGTGAAAATTCGTTGTAGGAAACGCATAGAATTTCTCAATTCTCTCCATTTTTTTTATATCTAAATATATGAAAATTCATCAATATTTGCATCTATTGCAACTGCAAATAGCTATCAAAATTCCATTGATATTAGTCGTCATTTGCAACTGTCAATTTTTTCGATATTAAATTCAATTCATTTATTATTCAATTAAGTACACAAGATCTGAATCTTAATTAGTCCTCAATATAAGTTAGTCAAGCTACTCGGAAGTCTGTAAAAAAAAACATAATTTTTAGAAAGTAAATACTATAGCTAAGGAAAAGGAAAGAAACGCAACAAATTTATTTAGGAAATAAAAAAGAACTAAATAAAATTATATTAATAACAAATAATAGAAATAAGAAAATCTTGCTAAGTCATACCCACATCCCATAACACTCAAAGAATACAATCATTTGAATTCATTGACAGATACCTACTCATTGTACGGCGAGTATTGTGAGGAAGTCAATTTCATAGAAGAACAGTTTAGACAAAGTAAGATCCCTTATAAGTCAATGTACTAAAAAACGCGGTATATGTAAGCTCTTTCCTCTCCTAGAATGCAGAAATTCTATTTTTTCATAAAGATACATGGACTTCCCAGTCTGTATTAAATTGAATAGGAATATTAATGCCTTGCGTTTTAAATATGTTTGAATTGAGTATCCCAGTAATGAATGCTTAACAGAAGTAACGTGGCTGCCCAAATCTGCATCTGTTCAGGTTAAAAATGAATCGCAAACAATCATTAAAAGCAACTTTCACCTTACGTTTGCAGTAGCTTTGAGTACAAATTCGACCGCCGGCCGTAGGTAAAATGAGGCAACAAAAGAGTCTTAACAAATCTCAAACATGAATTTTTAGGTAAGATATTAGCAAATAGCCAAAGTTTTCGCAAGCCACCATAAGTTTTATCGAACATACCCTTAATACATGATCACAACATTTTTGGAGTGTAGCAGTCAGTGATTAATAAAAAAAAAAAATAATAAAATAAAACGATATAAGATAATTAATTAAAAAGTGCCACACCCGAAAAATTTAAATACATCAGTTGAACTTTACTCCCAGATTAGTAATGGAGTCAACAAAAGGTAGCATGACGTTTTTAAGCACAACTAAGGGTATATCATCAAAATCAGGAGGTGAGCTGTATAAAACCAAATAGTGTAAATCACAGTATTTGGTTTTGTGCAGCTTGACTACTCACTTTGATGATATAACCGTAGTTACGCTGAAAAATATCAAATATTAGGATTTCAGTTTCAATTTATTTAATCAGGTGCGCACAGGAGTATTTTTTACTTCTTATTACTAGTACACAAAAATAGTGGTAGCCAACATATAAAATGATATAATATAAAATAAAAAAAATAATAAAAAATAAAAAATATAACAAATTAATTAATAACTAAAAGTAATCCTATAAAACAAAGAAAATAATAAAGAATGAAAAGAAAATTATGAACAAATATAAAAATAAAACTAAAAGATTAAAAAAAAAATGTTTAAGAATTTAAAGAAACGAAACAACGATACAAAAGACTAATGAAATTGGTTGTGAATTTTGAACCAAAATTGTAAATATGTTAAGTTGATTTACTGATTTACCCATGAAGACCCTGCCCCGCTACTACCGAACTACCGAACCAATCCGGGACATACTTCAGTTTAAAAATTCCAATTTTTAATAATCCCCTTGAATTTAACAATCGAACTAGTGCGCTGAAGATTTGTCGGCAGACGATTCCACAAACGCGAAGCTTGAACGAAGTAAGAGTCACTTTGAACAGAATAATGGAAGACAGGAATAAGTAGGTTAAAATGCCGTTCAGAATTTAAGAATCGCAGTTGATTGCTAAGGTACTCTGGCTACCCTGTATAGATGATTTTATGGAGAGAGAATAATAGCCTTCTCTGACGGTGCTCATTGAGAGAACAACCCAGCAAGTTGTTACTAAGAGACGAGATGTGATCAAACCGTCAAAGTCCATACACAAATCTTACACAGTCATTAAAAGCGATATTCAACCTTCTTAAGCAAATGGAATCCAAATGTGGAAAAACTAAGCTACCATTCGTAAAATAAAGTAGAAGTAGTGATCTGACCAGCAATAATCTGGTGCCAATTGGCAGAATACTGGCCAATAACCACAGCCGCCGAAGGCCACCATAGATTTTACCTATCATATTGCCGATATGGTCACAGCATTTCATATTCGTACCAATTAATACACCAACATTTTTGACACGTCTAGAAAAAGGCAGAGTAAAATCATTTAAAGTGACAGGTGGGAGATCAGAGAGCATAATATCATTACGATAAAACGCAATACACTGTGACTTGAGTGGATTCAGTTTTAAATTATTATTAGTAGCCCAACGAGAAACATTTTCCAGGTCGGAATTCATGCGATTTAAGCAATCTTCTAAGAGGCCGATAGGTCTGCTAATTTGAAGCTGCACGTCATCAGCATATAAATGAACATTGCAATTGTCAATAGAATTCGGCAAATCATTTATAAACATACTGAGAGAAAGCTCATCAATTGACCATCTGTGAATTGCAGCAAGATCATCATTGATTCTGCAAATATAATCCTTAATCAACCCAAGAGGTCTGCTCAATAGGCATGGGCAACATCGTTACTTTTGTTACCCGATAATTATTCGTTACTTTCTAAATCGGTACCTTACGTAAATTAGCCTTTAAGCAGCACTCATTTCAGCAGAAAAAAATACTAACATTTTTCAGAAGTAAATTAATAGTTTATATATTAAAAATATTCTTTCAAAAGGAAGAGAAGTTGCAACTGATCCAAAATATTTTTTTTGTTATTTCGCTTTGCTCTAAATAAATTAAGTGCGTGTAACTCATGCTGGATTCTCTGATAGTTTTGGGGAAAGTCAGAATTTTATTTTAAATAATTATTCAGAATGTTAGCCAAAGCGAAATTTGACTTTTCCTAAAAAAAAATTGAGGTAGGGTGACCCGATGTACGAAAAATCTTTTATTATAAATAATTGAAAGGATTTTGAAATGTGACATTTCCATATAAATTTTAACGTCGGTCAAATCACAAGCAAAAGTTTTACTGAGGAGTTTACTAGTACAGTATACAGAGTTCTCAGGTAAAAACTAATGGTTACCTCTATATGCAATAATAATAGTAGATATAAGTTCTCTACTCATTTTGATAGACATTTTAATGCACAAAACCTAGTATCGAGTTCAGGCTAAATAAAATTTAACGCGTTCTGTAAAATATTTCACACTAAAAACGCTAGTAAAATTTGTACGTAATACTTAGCTTCTTTGGTGCAAAAGTCATCAACTTCTCAAGGTTTTCTGGGTGCTGCCTTTATAGTAATTTGGAGAAAATAAAATAATTCATTTTTATAGTTATTTTGATAAAACAATTTTAACTCTTAGAAATAGAAAATGTCAAAATTTTACCAGTCATTTAAGGCTTCGAGCATTAAAATGCAGAGTAAAATGAGTGGAGTATTTATAGTGCCATCTATTTTATAAAAAAGAAACCTTCAGTTTTAAAGGGTGAACTTCGTATTGTACTAGTAAAATCTTCAATACAATTTTTGCTTGCGATTTTACCAGCACCAGAATTTGTATGGAAATGTCACATTTTACTGGAATTCGATACTAAGCTCAAAGCATTAAATGACTGCTGAAATTTTGACATTTCCTATATCTATGCAATTTGCATTTTTAATTTTTTTTTATTGTTTGAAGAGTTAAAATTGTTCTATCAAAATCTAAAATGAATTACTCTATTTTCTCCAAATTAACATACGTTAAAATTTTACTAGCTATTTTAATGTGAAATATTTGGAGACAGCGTTAAATTTTACTTTGCCCGAACTCGATACTAGGGTTAACTTCTTCTTTGGCACCACCATCGCAGCTTATTGCTCACTTCTCACCGCCACTGTCATACTATTGATGATGAAAAAAAGATTCGGTACCTACTCACGTGAACAACAGGGAAAAAAGTGTGATTAATCTTGTTGGTAATCGTACAATACTCAAAGGCATGAAATATTATCGAAAACTTTAAACGGCTACCTACGTAGAACGAAACGAATTGTAGTTATTTGATTTCCGTCGTTACTTCGTTACATGATATTCGTACAGGTAATAGAATATCGAATTTACTATGAAATGAAAACTTTGAACTGAATCTGAGTACAAGTAACGAATAATTATTTGGGTATGTATTCGGTACCCAGTTTTTAGAGAAGTAACGAATACTTTTGTACCGACTGATTACTACCGCATATCTCTACTACTCAAGTACAATTGAACATCGTCGACATATAGATGTAACTGTACATTATGTACGATATCACCGATATCATTAATATATAGACTAAAGAGGAATGGTCCTCATACAGATCCTTGCATGCAGTAACACACCCAGGATTTGGCTTTGGGTGGACCATATGTGTCCCAAATACAAAGGAGTCGGAAAAATAGGACTCTGAAGTCGCGTTCCATTGTATATTTAAACGTTTTATTTTATTTTGTGGGACTTTGTAATTACATTTTATACATAATTTGTAAATTATGTTAAAAAAACTGACTTTCTGGGAGGGGACCGGTCCCGTTCGTCCCCCTCCTCGGTGCGCCACTGCTTGCATGACACCCTGAAGCTAAGAAGTAGGAGAGAATACCATTAACATTTACTTGTTGAAAACGGTTTGTGAGGAAACTAGTTATTAATTTGACCGCAGAAGAAGAAAAGCAATAGTTAACGTACAATTCACAAAGTAGTGTAGAATACACAACGTTATCAAAAGCTTGAGAAAAATCCAACAAGACAAACACGCCAATATCGCCGGCATCAAGAGCCAAACGGAGATCATTAGATACCTTTAGCAAGGCAGTCTCACAACTGTGCATTGCACGGAAACCAGATTGATATCTCGTGAGCAGATTATTTTTATCTAATACCTCCTGAGATGGGTAACAAATAAATTTTTCCAAGACCTTATCTAGGAAACTAAGAATGTTAATAGGTCTGAAGTCAGATAAGCTAACAGGGAAATCTTTCTTAGGTACAGGTATGGCCCTAACAACTTTCCAAATATCAGGGAATCAGGAGGATGAAAAACTAGTATTCATAATGTGCAATATATATATGAGGATATATATGTAAACAAAAGCTTTACAAATCGGGGATTGAGTTTATGAAAACCAACCGCAAAGGACTTTGCACAAGAGATAGCTTTTTAAAGCTCATCATGCTCGACGCACCGGAAAGAAAAACAATTTCTATCTTGCTCGGGCAAGGGATAGGTCTCAATACACATGGTATGGGCTGATACTTTTTACATCACATCTTTCTAGTGGTAGCCAAATTATTATGACATCATCTTGGAATTTGAAAAATATAAACACAACATAACAACTAACTCCAACTACCTTTCACAAATTTTTCCTCACGAGTGTGTCATTCGACATCTAAATTCACTTAAATCTGACTTCTATTATTATTTTTAATTTTTATATCCAATCCAAAAATTTTCTCTATTTTTGAGGCCAGCCCCTCCCTTTAACTCGTACACGAAATTGTCTGTCTGTATATTTATATATTTCTTTTTTACTATTTTCGACACCCTCGTAGACCCACTTTTTGGCACACAGGTTCATGTCGCGTGACAATTGAATCTATCAAAATTTGAACCGGAAATTTCCATGGAAGAGAACGGAAAATCGAGAAAAATCATTTGAAAATTCGGTACAAATTTGATTAGTGATAAATCCGTTTCAGAAAAAATTCAGAGTTTTCCGATTTTTCCGAAAAAATTTTCCAGAATTTTCCGACTTTTGCGGAGAATTTTCCGGTAAAAAAGTTTTCTAAATTATGCAGGATTAAGTTCCCTATCAACTCGAATCATTAATTTCTCTCCGACAATGGTAAAAACTTGCAGAAAAATCGAGGAAAATTCATGTAAAACGCTTTTTCGTAGTTTTTCCGACCAACGAAGCGTTTGAGCGTTTTGCAACCTAAGACAAAGTTGTAGAGCGACATGAGTTACATAAAGTTTCCTTTGTGGAAAACTCCATGGAACACCCGGAAAAGCTGGAAAATCATCGGAAAAATTTTCCTCGATATGATTAGTGATAAATCTGTTTCAGGAAAAATGCAGAATTTTCCAATTTATCTGGAAAATTTTCCGAAACTTTCCGGAATTTCCCGCCTTTTCCGGAAAATTTTCCGACAAAAAAGTTTTATAAGTTATGCGGAATCATTTTTTTTTCATCCTACTGGCATCAATACTTTCTCCTCAACAATTATGAAAACTTGCATGAAAAATCGAGGAAAATTCATGTAAATTTTTAAAAAAAATTCGTAGTAGTAGGAAAAGTCTGTGCAAAACATGGAAAATCGGGAAAATTCAGTAAATCAGTGTCTTTTCAGCCGTCATAAAGTTGTTTTAAAATATCTCCATGCAGCACGTAATAACAATTTAGTTAACATGAAAAAGGCAGAAACTAAAATAAGTAAAAAACGAGTTTTCAAACAAAACTGAGGCCAAGCCGCATGAAAAAGTAGAAAATAAACTTTTCTTCACACAAAGAGGTGGACTCAGATTTTATTCGCTGACAATCACCGATATATTTCAGTATGATCAATCAGAGGTAATAAGTGATTTGATTCATGAAGAGAAAGAATATTCAAGAGAAATGTCCCAATCAAAAAATCTGAGTCCACCTCTGTGTGTGAAGAAAAGTTTATTTTCTACTTTTTCATGCGGCTTGGCCTCAGTTTTGTTTGAAAACTCGTTTTCTACTTATTTTTACCCATGCCGGTAGTTTTTCTAAAACACACTCTCCGTAATATGAATAAAATTTTATCCTTACAGCACTCAATAAACCAGTTTTCCTAGCAGAGAACGATGAAAACATTTAAACATTTTTAAATATTTACATCCTATATTCTTTGATGCAAATTGTTTTATTGCTATCTCATCCCAATCCCAGCAACGAAATATTTAAGGTGAATATTAGACAATAATTAAAAGCAGAAAATGATTTTTAATGGATTGCTTAAATCTAAAAAAAAAATTAACATTTGCAAATTTTATGCATAAAACAAACTTGATTAAGTATAGATTAGCCATATCCAACATTTTGGTAAACTTTTCTCAACTTAGTATGCCCAGACAAGTTAGAGATCTTATGAAGACCGTTCGAGAATAATAATTCCACCGGTGTACCGAGCATTACTAAGTCAATCAGGCAACCAGGAATCCATTTCAAGATCCTTTGGAATAGCCGAAATCTATGGATAAAAAGGCATAAAAAGGCGTTTATTTACCCTCACAATAAGTTCATTAGTGTTACCATAATTACCACACTTCAGGTGCCATCAGAAAGAAACTTGTCAAGATTTTCAACACTTATTCAACAAATACTTCTCAATACTTCCTCAAACTTTCCATGATCTTCTCTACTCAAATATGCTTAGATAATTAATGCAAATTTCACCAAATTATCAAATAGGAATTACTCAAAACAAAACTCAGGTGAATATTTATTTTTTTTTCTACCCTCCAATTCTTGCCTTAACGAACAGTCCATTATTGGGGGAAATTAGAGCGCGTGGCAACCCCCATATTCTTACCAGAGTGAACCTTTTTAAGATGTTAATAATTCACAACTTGTTATGGAGAAAAAAAGACTTCACCAATGGCTTTTTCCTGCAGCTCCTGTCTGGTTATTTATTTTTTATTATGTTCAAGTTAAGTTGCGTTGTGAGGCCAGAATTCTACCCTAAACGCAAGATCAAAATAACACAAATTTGCATAAATTTGCTGAGGAGACCGAAGAAGCTACCGCGCGCTACGTTAGAGAAGTCTTTGGTTCGAAAAGTCACCATAAGCACAAGGAACAGAACACTAAAACCCCGGAACTGCAGAAAGAGCTGAATTCTCTAGCGCGGTAATGGTGTATACACGTGGATTTGATACCCAAAACTGGCTAAGTGGCTTGGTGGCTAATGCCCATCCCACAGATGGTTTCTAAGGGTAAGTCGACGGCATTCTACCTACCTATCTACCCACATCCACATATACCTTTGTCGTGTGCTAGAAGTGATATTTTTGATTTCTTCAATTGTCATAAATAACATTTTTTGAGGTGCTTTTTTTTCATTACAGCATCCGTAGCAAAGTGAAAAATAAAAAGAACTTCGGTACCCCACTTGCCGACAGAAATTGTCACCCTCATCCTGTTGTACGTCCTGCCCTCATTTGTTGTTCCGCTGTTATTTTGTGAGTTGCTGGGATTTTTATTTCTCGATTTCTAGAGATGTTTCCATTTATTTTCATACCGGCTAGGAGGGCATTTTCCTTAAGCATTTGTCCTTTCTACAATTGAAATCAACCCCTCCTCCCCCCAGCCTTCTAACAGCCTTTCGTCGCGTGGTAAGTACCCAGTGTGGAGGCTTCACACTAAGATGTTCGCCAGATGTGAATAAAAAATGGCAGAGGAAAATTATAATGATGCGATCCTGACGATGAATGGATGAGCGTTGTTGAACGCCAACGATATAGCAGAGGTGGAGAGGAGGGGAGACAGCAATTTCGCCGTCTCTTGATTTCGACTGTTTTGTTGTTGCTTTTGCAACTTCCTATCGCTCTTGGGATCTCCGTCAACATTTCTTGGTAGTGTCTAACTTCCTTCCGCACTTTTTTCTTCTGACTGTTTTTCTTGATGATAAAATAGAAACGGAAATACGTTGTCGCCGAGTGCTTAGAGGGTTCCTTGAAAAATTAACTTCATCAATTGCTTGTTATAGCCCCAAGTCCTAAGTGCGGCGAAATCGCGTAAATTATGGAATCAAATAATTTTGAGTGAAACGGAAATCCAGGATGGTGACAGTCACAGAGATTAATCCAAATGAAAATCATTATTATAATATGAGAATTAAGAAACAACTTCAAATGGGATATGCCATCCTGTATTTAGCCCGTTGTTAGCGCATTTGTGACAGAACTGAAAATCTTTTGAAAATTTGTATGAGTTCTTGAATGAAATTAAATTCATAGCGCTTAAGGTTTTTCTGTGGTTTCCTTAGGCAATTCGATATCGAATCGTAAAGAAGTTTACTTATCTTCGATAAAGAGATTATTCCTTAGCTTTCTAATTTCCTAGCCTTAGCCTCTACTTCTTTGGATTATTTTTTTACTTTCTGTCACTATTTATTTTTCATTTAACTACTATATTTTGACACTTCAGTTTAGTTTGTTCTTCTTAAAAGTGTCCTGTGTTCATTTCACCTACCGAAATGAAGATTAAATAAAAAAATAAGATTATTCCGATCTTTCAACCTCTATTTTAAAAATGTCCAAGGCAATTTCCTATAACTTCCTCAATCGGAACATAACCGATTCGAATCGGTTAAAAGAAGTTTATGTAACCTTCCAAAAAAATTTTACGGGAACTAAACTACTTTAATTTTGTTTAGTCAAAAAAGTTCACACAAGTCAGAAAATCCTTGTAGATAAGATATTTTTGATTGTGTTAAATTCTGACCACATAATTTCTATTTAGGCATGTTAGTTCTTATTACCGATTGGTTTATTGTTTTCCATATTGTTTGTAATCATTTTATTTGTCCAAAGTTAGCTAAAATTTTCTTATGGATTATTAGTACAGGACTTAACTTTCATTATCCTATTCATTCCATGATATCGCTTGATACCATGCAATTAACAGGACAACTGCATATGAAAATGTATCCGATAAATTTATGATTCAAGAATTCAGCTATGAATATATGCTTAACGGAAGAATCCGTAGGTAGGCCCCTAGAATTATCGACGAGGATTCTAGATTTATAGGCCTGTAAGCGGGCTAACAGTGCAGATGAGAATAATAACCCACGTACATGATTGTAAGACATGTATAGCCAAAAATATGTTCTATACCTATGTAGGCAGAAACTCTACTAAGAACGAGCCTTTAAAAATCATGTGAAAGGCATGCAAACTCCATACAATGCATTCTGCAGAAGCTATATTGGAATGACGATGAGGTTGAGGCATTCAAAGCCTGCTTTTTGAATTCCCCAAACTTGTCAAATTTAGACAAAATATGCTTGGTAACTACTTTTTCTGATAATTGAAGGTTATTACAGACAAGGAGCTGAGAGATCACGTGAAGTTCATGAAATCTTCTGGCTGATTTCATCGTACCCCGTAAGTTAAATAGTCATTTTCAGGTAGGGTCCCGATGAGATGGCATCGCAATGGACGATCGATGTTCTAAGTATTGCTGATCATGGGTATTATTTCGATAGCCGACAGGCCACTCTAACCTAACCTAGACTACCCTGTTCCTGAAAGGTCGCACCACCTCCATTTAGATAATTCTATGGAAATGAATATCGAAAATTTCCAAGGTTGATTTGGTAAAATTCTCAAAAAATTGTCGCGTGGATCAGTGAAAGTATCAATAACCCTTCAAAAAATCAAATTATTCTAATTTAACTACAACAAGTAATTGGTCCAATTGTAACACCAATTGTTATGATACCCGAGATGAATGCCCGTATGTAATTTCGTATGGTCAGCATGTACGCACGTTTGATTTTTGAAGTGGTCTTTCGCATATATTTCTAGAACGGTTGGTCGGACAGTAAAAATGATTTCCAATTTCATAGGATTTCACATTTTGAAAAATTGTATAGTACAATAGAAACGTCTAGGACTAAAGGTTGTAAAAATCCTAAATTTTTATATAGCAACACTGAGACGGGGTTGCCCGATTTAGCCCATTTTTGAAATTATATTTTTATAAAAACACTGTGTACAAAATCTGAGCACTATACGTTGACGCATTCTCATGCATACTCAGAATCGGTTCAAAATCTGGGAATGATATTTTATACTAAGCTTGGTTGGGGCAGTTTTTAGTAAGGTTTATAATGGATTGAGAGGGTTGTCGATTCACTCTTCTTATTCTTTCAAAGAGGCATGCCTCCGTCTTGTTAAAGCCTTGCTTATGCCAATTATTACCTACGCAGGAGTTGTGTATGCGAACCTTAGTAGTACCTGTCGTGTTAAGTTCAATATAGCCTATAATTTTTGTGCAAGATGTACCTATGAACTGCAACGCTTTAACCACGTTTCAGAATTTTAATTTTCAAGGAGTATTTCTGACTACACTTTTAATAATTATCTTAAATTCCGAACTGCCATTATCATGTTTAGAATCATAGATAAGTCCTAATTACTTAGCTAATTGTATAAGATCTTTATGTCTTCCAATCGTGTAAGTGGTCTTTTGATACCTTGGCATCGAACTAATTTTAGCACAAAATGCTTTTATGTCTGCGGTTCGCAGGTATGGAATGCCCTGCCAATTAAGATTCGACATCTGCGAACTGACTTACTACCACATGAGAGCCCCAAGTGAGTTCAAACTTTCAATAATATTTTCAGTGTTGTTATGTAAAACTGACAAAAGTTTAATTTAAATAGCTCCTCCGCCCTTCCTTCATAACAAAATAATTTAAAAAAAATATATTAACTAAATGACTACGATTTCCCAAACAAAAACTCTGAACTGAGTAATATTTGCATATGTGAATGTGCCGTGGTCCGATGAATTCGAATCAATGTGCCTACAGATTTGGACTACGGCCGCACATAAACTATTACAGCTATTACTCATTTTTCTGTATGCATACATAGTAGTTTATGTTCTATAGCTTATATAAAATCAATGTTGTCATTTTTCCATAAGTATCAATATCAGGGACCGAATCAGTTATGACTTTTTACGAAAAAAAGCTTACTTTACTTGTTATTCCTGACAGATAATAGTTTGAAGCTAAAAAAAACTAAACTGGAAAGGATTATTATTTTTTCTTGCAAAACTAAAACGCCATCTTGGCTAGAAAAAATATTAAAAACCAGCTTGCTTTTCTAGCTTCAAAACTATTACCGGCCAGGAATAACAAGTAAGTTAAGCTTTTTTTCGTAAAAATTCATAACTGGTTCGGTCCCTGAAATTAAAAGGCCAGCTTGGCTTTTTATACTTTCGGCTTTAAAACCTGTTACTTCCAGCTCGAAAAAATAAAAAAACCAAGCCGGCTTTTTAGTTTTATCAGAAAAAATAATAAGCCTTTCCAGCTTAGTTTTTTATCTTTTTTTTTTTTAATTAACTTTTCAGAAGCTTTACAACGGGTTATACGAGATATCTTTTGGTATATTCCAAAAATTTTCAAAATACCAATTATTTTCAGTCCCTGATCAGGATTTTGTGCGCGTTAACGAGCTTTGTACTCATTTGTGCTATATAATTTGAATAAAGTATTGAGGTATTGAAGAAATATATGGTGAAAAACGAAATATTCGTATGGCAACCGTACGAAGGAGTTACCCGATTTATCCCATTTTCGAAGTGAATTTTACTTTTTTTTTAAAAGCCCATGTGCAAAATTTCAGCTTTCTAAGTACACGCGTTTTTGAATTATCGTGAAGACGAACGGACAGACGGACGGACAGACAGATCAAAATAACTTTCAATATTATGCGTGAGTGTCCAATCCATTTTGCTCTACAATCATTATTTCTAGGTGTTACAAACGGAATGACAAACTTAGTAAAACCTATGATTTCATCTAGGGTATAAAAATATTAGGTCGTGGTTAAATGAAAAAGAAATCGAATTTGAAGAGGAAAAGATAAAGGCAAAGCTTTTGTGAAAAAGTTGGTCAAAATAAAAAAAAACAAAAAAACATTTCAAAAATTCGTCATAAATGAAATGTGAACGGGAAAAACATAATTTTTCTACGAAATGTGCCATATCATCACTTTTTCTTATAGTAGTAGAAAATATTATGACGGCTAAACTTAAAAACAGACTATATAGAGCAAAAGAACAAGGACTACGCTGGAAGTTTAGAAAAATCCTAATGAAGCCAACATTTTTCTAACACCACTAGTGTAACAGAAGCAATGACTGAAGACATCTTTTGGTCTAAAATTTTGTAGAAATTATTTCTACTACACTACTGTTTTTTCGGTATGTTCCACATTGCACTCAATATTAACTTTGAACGAAAGTAATGAAAATAGACAAGTACATCGAAAGCGAGTGAAAATTACACTTGAATGAACTGTCGTCAACCCGAGCTATAAGCCTATTGAAGAATAAATTTCTGGCGTAGATATCAGTACCACAACAATCAACACTTCAAAATATTAAGTATTGATAAAATCATCAGAAAATCAAGAAACAAAAATACTGGTCACTTCGACATGATTGGAATATGCAACCTTCTAATGTCTATCACTTAGAAGGTATGGTAAATACCTCTGACCTAACAAAAGCATTTTTAAAAGTTGAAAAATGGTGGTTTTAAATGCACATGAGCTTTCCCTTTCAGCAGAAATATTTCTTTCAAAAACTGATTTTATAGCTGGTGAATATAATAAAAATGATCTCATGAAATATCTCAAGTTTCACAATCGATGAATGACATTGCTGGTGGAGTAATGATAATGAAAATATAATTAAACTAACTTTACCATTTTATTGAATTGAACCCATCCCTAACACAAGTAAAGATTATAATTCATTCCATAGGACATTTTTTGCCCTCTAAAGATTATAAAAACCAGCGCATTGCAAAATTACAGAAAAAATATTTGATAAAATTAATTCAAATCAAAGACCAAAGATAATACAAAGATTAGGAAAGCATTTGATAAGATTAATCACAAACGCTGTCTCTTCAAGATGACGGTAATGAGCTTTCAAACAGACATCATATCTTTATTTCACTCCTATTTAATCAGCCGGAATAATATCGTTGTATTTAATGGGCATCAATCCTTTTCATTTAAATAAATTTCTGGAGTACCCCAAGGTACAATACTTGGACCATTGGTTTTTCTCATATAGGTACATCAACGACATACCTTCCTGTTTTATGTCTGATTGCTTATTCTACGCTAATGATGCCAAGACTTTTAGCTAAAATAATAATGTGACGGACTGTGTCCATCTTCAAAATGGTATATGTACTATGACTAGAAAAATGGTGCCACGAAAGATGTATTGAAATCAATGTAGGCATATATAAATGGATTTATATTCACAATACAACATACCTCAAATTCTTTGGCTACACCATTCACAACACTACTCTCTGACATGTCGATTATATAAAAGATTTGGGTATGATTTTTGACCGAAAGCTCCTCGTTATTTCTCACATAAATTTTCTTATTTATTGCAGATCATTTCGTTTATTAAACTTTATCTTTCGCACTTGCAAATCATTTAGGTCAGCATCCTCTATACCAGTCTCTTTTATTCTTTAGTGAGGAGTATTCTCGAGTATGCTAGTCAGGTTTGGAATCCTTTTTATTCCTCTTTTAGGCTGCTCAGCATAAATTCACCACAGTCTTATTACTCAGATTAAAGAATACCAATCTAGAGTATCATAGTCCTACAGCTAGAAACGTCACGAAAAAAAGACCTATAGTTCGGCTGATTCTTTGCCATCTCCCTCTATCACCATCTGCAAGGTGAGAGGGTTGCGTTTACCTGTACGCATTCCGTTCCACAGATAAAAAAGCAGTGTTCAAAATGAGTTTTGTTCCGTTTTTGTTTTTTTTTTATCTGTTTTCATAAACATCGGACTATATAAATTCACTATTCCCCAGACAATTACCTCGTTGCTAGCACCGTGCCAGACTTTTTTTTTCGTTACAAAAAAGAATTATTTTATTACGGCTATAATTTTTATAGGAGTTAGTTTAATTATCGAACCACATCAAATTAATTTTCCGGGGGATAATTCGGTTGATTGTCAATAGCCAGATCGATTCGAGTGTGAAAGGGAATGGGCCATCCCACACGAGTATTCTTGATGCAGTATGCAAGCCGATTTTCTAAGGAAGAGTTAAAAGACGTGAAGAAATATTTCTCCAAACTGTTACTTTGGGGGTAAATTTAGCGGCTATTCCTAATTATGCATTGAAATGTTAAACAGAAAATTTGGGAAAGCTTTGAAAATAAATTATATCTCAACTGAAAGCAACTCGCATTGATGTTTTACACCATCAATCAAAAATGGTGAACGTAAATGGCGAGATGAATCGACTAGCCAGGTTTCAATCGAACCAAATGAAATTCGTCCTCGTAATTTCACTGCTCAACTGAAAATTTTTTATCAACCACTGGTCGACTGATGATATGGCGTCTTATATTGGTAATAATATAATTCACTTAAAATTCAACAAATGCTTCTCTTATCGGGTTGAAAATAAAGAAGTCATTAAAGCAACGGAAGAGTCATTATCATGAAGAAGCAGATTCTAGGATTATCTACCATATTTGCCAAATTGATATCAACGCTGAAATTGTAATGAGATGCTTAGATTCTGATATTCTTTTTATACTCCTTTGTAACATAGACAATTTTAATGCTTCCTTAACACTTTGGATCAACATGTGTGTGGATAATCATGGACGGTACATCAAAATCAATGAGTTGTAAAAAAATGTTGGGTCCTTCCGTCCATATCTAGAGCTTTACCAGGCATCCATGCCATGACATGTTGTGATTACACTCTAGCTTTTTTCTTCGCAAAGGGAAATTGAGACCTTTCAAATTACTAGAAGGAAGATTGTCAGATTGCAGTTCAATATATTGCCACCGATGATGAAGAATTACTGAATTGTGCATTTGTCACCTTGGAAAGATTTGTTGGTCATAAATATGGAGATCCGTAGATTAACAACGTCAACGATATCAGATTTGATTTATTTTCTAATACGTAACAGTCAAAAAATTTCAGTGAAAGTTTTAGAAAGTTCAATCCGTCAAGCTCACCACCGTGCATTGCTGAATTACGGCAGCATTTATTGAGAGTCCAATATACGTGACCATATTTTGGAGAAATGCTCACTATAAATCCCCTACATTTCCAGAATTCAATGAATTATATTCCAAATAATTTTCCCATGAAAATCTATCCAAACTCCAATTCAAAAGCGGACCTGTATAATAGTGGATTTTTTCTTCCAGTATTTTATCAAAAATATCCTCAAATCTGAGCCAGATAAGTCAATTCTGCCCAGCAGCTTTCCTGTAGCTCCTGAAATTTTCTACAAAAAAAGAATAGGACAAAATTGTGATATCTCGCTGAGTTCATGAAATATTCTCAAAATATCAACGCGAGAAAAAAAAATCCACTTCACCAGGATCAAATCCGTCCGGTTAATTTCATGTAATTCGATAATAATTAAACTAACTCGTATAAAAATTTCAGTCGTAATAAAATGTTTTCTTTTTTTATTTTTTAACGAAAACAAAAACGGCTGGCATGGTAGGAGCAATGACGAAATTGTCTGGGAATAATGAATTTATATTGTCCGATGTTTATGAAAACAGATGAAAAAAAAAAACAAAAATCGAAGTAAAATCATTTTGAAAACTGTTTTTTTTACCTGTGGAACGGAATACGAACAGGTAAACGTAACCCGTCTCACCAACCAGATGGGCCGTATGACTATTGATATACTGCAAAGGAAAGGCATATCAAAAAACTAGCCGAACTAAAGGAATTTCCCGAAAACGTTGCTAGCTCTTAGACTATCATGAAAGATTAGCAAAATACAACTTAAGGCACTGCAAAATCATAGAATCTACTTGGATAGTATATTTCTTTATAACATTTTAAATCGTCAAGTAAATTGTCATTCATTAGTATTATTGATTTAAACATTCCTCTGTTCAACTCAAGATGCCAGACCCTCTTCAAGCTACCCACCTACACTAACATTCACCTAAGAAGACACTAACTGCAATTTTTGCAAAATGCCTTAAAGTGATCGTATATTACCCACCATTTTTCCAATCAGTCATTTTTGGAGTAGTTTTCAAATTTTTTATAATAATTTTTTGAGAACTCTACTGTAGACTCAGATTTAGATTAGGATTAAACGGGCCAAGTGGACTTTACACTGTAGTTATGTATTGGATTATTTTGTACCGTTTTCTTTAAAGTTCATCCAGCAATCCCTGTTTTCCCAGGAAGAGCAGTATTGTTTTAGATGAGATTTTTACAAAGTCGGCAGGCTTGAAGTATGAACCAAGGGCCTGGAATCTACATTCTGCAATAGGCATTTGCATACCATAAAACCTACTTTAAATGGGAAAATTCCTAAAACTATGAAAAGATATTTTCACAACGAAGCTATCTTATACAGTTTCCAAATAATTGTTAAATACAAAAAGCATATTTCACATTTCCCCAATTTACCCTACTGATTCCATAATATTTGCCTAAACTCATTCAACTTTATTTTGTCTATAAAAATTCGCGAACTGTGTTTATGCAGAATAAAAAGAAAATTTAATGCTATAAAATTTACCCTCACCTTCTTACAACATCCCCTATTTCGATACATTTTTTTCTTTTTTATCGCAATCCTAAGATGAGGCAATTTTAACGAAGGTTCACCATGGGGTGACCCACCACTTTTCTTTAGGACACGAGACAGGGATTCGTTTTTGGTCTGTTGATGACGACGCCTGATTCTGATTGCTCATTTTTCCATCCATTTTCCCTGTTTACAGTGGAAATTAAGAATTCTTCATTCGCTTAATTCAATCTGCTTGTCCTCATTTAGGTCGCCCTTCTACTTCATCGGTTTCAGTTCTCGTTCAAAAAAGTATCAGAGCCTAACAAGAGAAGCTTTATCGATGGAGAAAAGAGGGTTGGTTTGATATATACTGGAAAGAATTCTTCAATTTCTTTTAATTTTTTTTTGGTTAGAATGCTTCTACTAATAAGAGAAGGTATTACATGAAGGGAAAATCTAAATATATTTCTCTCTCCTCTACTGAATACACAGTTTTACAAATTTTCCCAGCTAAAATAGATTTCTTGTCTCCTGCAGCTCATTTTAGATAAAAAAAAAAAAGAGGGTGGAAAATAAGTGACGGACGGACGGACGGATGGACGGTGATAATTTTCACGTTCCATAATGGTTTGGGAGATTTTTAATTTACAAAAGGATTACTCGGGATTTTACAAGTAGCCGGAGCTTACGAAGTCAGTTGCTAATGAATGGGTAAAAATGCTATAGGTACCTACTTTAGAAGGATTCTGTTAAGCCTGAGAAATGCTACGTAAATAAGTGATAAGTCATAAAATCCTTGTCTGTCTGGAGGGAAAATTTCCGAAATTATATGGATAAACTTTGACATTAACGATTTTTTACTTAAGAGTAAAATTATTTGTTTTTTGGATGATGATTATTTAAAGGTAGTGCAAGTTTTATACATTACTTTACTTTTAAGGAGACTTTACTTTCCTATTAAGGAGTTGGCAGTTTAATGGATAATATATTGAATAAATGTACCCTGAATTTGATCACCAAAGATATCCACCAATAATCAAAGGAAATATATTACTCAAAATAGGATGATCACTGCAATAGGTGTATTGTGAATGGTCTGTTTGTTTCATATCTACGTAATAATCAATATCTGATAAGTTAATCTTTGCTGTTAGAATTTTAAGAAATTGTATAAAAACCAAATTCATGTCATCACCATAGTAGTTAACGATTAGTACAGTTATTACGTTATTATTAAAGGGTGTCCAAAATATTTCATTTACATTAAATATTACTTAATATTACTATTAAGGTGCTAACAATTATTGCTTCAGAGATTAATTGTAAACCAATCAGAATATATAGAATAGAAATTGCTCAGAATTAGACGCAAATGAGAAGAAGTGCAAATTTACCCCTGACGGCAACCAGAGCGTTTGTATTTAAAAAGTTGTTTATACCAAGAGGCAAAGAGTTCCAGAGATTCGTAATCGCGTGAACATAGAACGATCTTCGGGTATGCCGGATAGTACATCTGGGTGCGATGATGTGATCTTGACCTGGCCGATATGGCAAAATTAAATTTTTCGAAAAGTTACCGAGGCCACTTGTTGAACATTACGCCAGGAACGCACCCGGAATTTGGCTTTGGGGGGGGGGGGGGGGGCATATGTTTGCCAAGTCCAAGAGGGGTCGGAAAAATTGGGTTCTAAAGTCGCGTCCTTAGCCCACCTGAACAGCTAAAAGCTCGTTTTTTGAAGATATAGAATTCCAAGATATATTTGCTAATAATAATTTCATAAAACACATTCATTTATTTATTTACAATCCACGCCATTTATGCAATTTGTGCAAAATTTTAAAAAGAAAACTACGACTCAATGCACACATTAGTGGTTTGGACTGGAGGTGCGACATACACGCAAGCGAAAAATCAACAAATACATCCAAATACATTTGAATTTATTCTATTCTATATACATATTCCAATTGTGTCAGTAGTACTCAGAACCTTAAATTACGGTGCCGTAGGAATCTGCGGTAGAAAGTGGACTCAATATGAACGTGCGATGCTGCAACGTATCCGAAGGTATATGAGTCATTCTATATCGAAGAGGCGACAAGTGTGAGATGACTATCACCAATTATTTTGAAATTTTATATACTTGGAGGGTTTGTGAAAACAACAATACAAATTAAAAAAATTTCCTATACATTGCGTATTTCGAAAATTAAAAAAAAAATGCTGTCCTGCTCTTAAAAAATTCATACATGCTTGAACAGTGAAATATAGCTCATTCGAAAATAAGGATTTCAAACTAACTAAGAAAACTACCATATCCAAAATGTATGAGAAAAGGGATATCAGGAATAAGGATTATATCATGGAAGACGTACTTATAAATTTATTCATTGTTTTTTTTTATTTTCTACCTTCTATAATCCACTAAAATATATCAAAATTACAACTTCCTGAGATCTTAACGGAATTAAGGAGTCAAAAATCTTGAAAGCTTCATCAATCATGGATTTGCTCATAATTAATTCTTATTTTCTTGAAAATTTCATGAAAGTTAGTAAGTAGGTAAGGGGGAGGGGGTCCCAGTCATCCCACCTCGGTGCACCCCGCATTAGACAGAAAATAAAGAGTATGTACTGTATAGTATTTAATATATTGATTCACACTGCAGCCCAAAATATGGCTAGTAAAGGAGGACACATGATCATATCTACGAAGATTAAAAACGTAGTGAATACACGAGTTGAACGTAATATTAAGTTTGCGCCACTATGCTCGCTCATTACAGCAGTCATACACTACCACTCCATATATGACTACGGGTACCACCTGTTGTGGCATGAATGAAGCAAATTGCCACAAGCTACGTAAGCCACCATAGATTGTACCCCCCACTCCATTTATATGTTCACCGCAAGTAAACGCTTAGTTTTTATAGATAAACGTAGATTATTAACGACAACTGTGTATGGAATAATCACATTATTAAGAATAATAGGTGAGAAATCACAAGTGTCCAGTTTACATTTATAAATAATAATAGACTGCGACTTAAGAAGAACCAGAATATTCTAGAGTGCCCAAGATGAAACGGCTTCCAGATCTACATTAACTCTGCAAATACTATCCTGAAGCAATCCAATGGATCGCGACAGGTATAACTCTGTACATGGTCTGCGTATAAAAGTATGTTTGAGTGCTGGAGTACTAATGAAATAACATTTAAAACAATGAGCAAAGGGATGGAGTGAGAATAGATCCTTGTGGCGCCTCACACCCGATCCAAATCGGGCTAAAGAGAAGCCACTCGAACATATTGATCGCAACTATAGAGATAACAGCAAATGACTTTAATATTTGAAAAAGATGTCGATGATTATTAAATTAAATTTTAACCAGCTTTGTATGGCCTGAAATTATTGATAAACATCTGAAAAATCTGGACTTTCAATAAGATGGCATAACATTACATACAACTCACATAACAATTGATGTTTTGTAAAAAAAATCTCCCCAATGAGTATTTTCTCATTTTGGTCAATTGGCCGCTAAGGTCGTGCGATGGTTTACTTCTATGGGGTTTCGTAATAGGACAAATTTATTACAATGATCCCAAAATAAATAGAGAATTAAAGAATAATATCCACTGCGGTATTGGAGAAATAAAGCCATATAGCTTGTTTTACGTTAAAAAGTTATCGAAAACTTTCTTAAAAGAATTCGTATCAAATGAGTAAGAAAGGTCCTGTTAACGATGCTTTATGTTTTACACATAATTCTTATTTTTGTACTTCATATTGAAATCAACTTGACTTTACAATCATATGATCTTCCAGGTCTTTTGCTTTAATTTGTACCCAACAATGGGGCTGCTTCGTATATTGACAGGATTAATCAATTATAACTTCTTTCAGTGTTTCTTTTTACGAAAATTTCCTCATATTTTTGTTGTTGTTGTTTATATTAAAATTATTACAAATATTTGGATACTTTCAACCATTTAAGTGTTTTATTTGAAACACTTTTAGTTTAGCTAATGAGCTCAAACTTAGAAACCACCACTACATCAACAGAAATACGTCGGCATCAGTATACAGTATATACGGACTATGTATAAGATATGCCTAATAAGTTTTGACATTTAGTCGTGATGTCACTGCGGCTAACGTCACATTATGGCTTATGGGAAAAAATCAATTGGAATCGTATTCAAAACAAATTATATGGAGTGACTTTATAGATATGTAATTTATGTACATCTTCGCTTCTATTAGTCCTACACTCCTACCGCATAAGTATTTTATAGTCAAAATGTTTTATTTCACCTACTGACCAAACCACTCTAAAAATAATAATAGAAAGTAAACCAGTATATAGTGAAAAAATTTTATATAAATTTACCCCGTTTGCTGGATGACATGAATTTTTAATCCATTTCAGATAATTTTAAATGATTTATACTCGATGATCATGGAGTTTTACATTTTTTACCCCAAATGATATAAATGTTTCCCTCTATATCCGAATGAAATTTGTTTTGTATGAAAAACTCAAATCAAAAATATTATTCATCCGGACAACACCCATCGGAGATCTATCTTTATTTGGACCAAAATTTATTACAGTTCCAGGATATACTAGGCACAATATGTATATGATAGATGAGCTGCATACCCTGGAACTAGAACCAGAATTGTCAAGAACAATTAAATTTGAAACAAAAGAAAGTAAAAAATCTTATCATTACAAATGCAGTTTATTTTATTAACACAAAGAATACAAATTAAAAAATTTATTATGTTAGAAATTAGTTATTTATTTTCGCCGCTTTTCAATATGAATCCTCCCGGCTAAAACTAATAAAATTTGAGGCGATTTCAAAAAAACTCTGGTTAGGAATTCTGGCGTACTGCCGTTGAGGTTGAAAGGATTTAGCCGATTTTTTAGTCGAATTCAAGGGCCTTATACCCTAGACACACAGCACGATCTAATGAATCATTAGTACTTACTATTCATTAAAATGTGGTGTGTCACATATTATTCATCATTATGACTCGAATATCATATCATAATGAAGTACACTAATGAAGCGTATCCCTCTAAACATTTCAGAGTATACACTTTAAGTGAAACGAAAAAGGTGAACATTGCGAACAACTTTTTCACTAATACACCCAAGGCCCTATAGTACATGAACACCATCATCACTGCTTAACAAAAACGTAATAAAAACGTACCTCTCTCTAAGCATTTGAGAGTGTACAACTAAAGTGAAACGAAAACATACTAGGTCTGCTTGATGAAAACCCCGGGTAAACCCCGGGCTACATAGGGCTAGACTATCTTGTTTTTTGAAAAACCTGGGCTACTCAGTGCTTACACTAAAACTTTTTTGGGGTAATGGTTTGACAGTTGTCACTAGCAATTTGTTGTTGATTGAGTATAAATTACTTCTTGAGCAGAAATAAGCAAAAATTAGAAGAAAATAAATAGAAAAATAGCTAGAGCACATTTTATTCGTATTCACCCATTTTATAAATAAAAATTTTCCCCCACAATTTTCCCCAAATTTACCCGGGGTTTTACATGGTGTTTAGTTATTTCTTCATTAAGAGCGCTGTGTGTCTAGGGAATTAACTCCAGCTAAAATGGCTAAATTTAGCTGGCATGAAAATATTTTTCTGGCAGCTCTGTGTTTGTGCCTACTGTCTTATATTTTGTCTAAATTCGAGATAGGATTGGTGGATGATGGAGAAACTATGGTTGCCAGACATCTTAGTATATTTGTACAATTTTTGAATTTATTTCATATATGAATCAATGGTGCAATTCGAGAATTTAACGGAATTTTTAATTTAATTTTCTTACAGAGGATTAAAGATTAAAATTAATTGACAGTAAATTGATTGACTGGATAAGTATAAGCACAACTCAAAGTATGATGTCAGCAAAGGAGCTTTTAGAATCGAGAGAGAAGACTGAAGAGTGAAGTATGGTCTGAAGAAATTTTCCAATTCTTGTAATAAGATTTTTTTCTCGTTTAGCTATGAGTTCAGAAGTCCGTCGTATTGCTGCCCGCATAAAACTAATACCCGGTTCAAGTTCCGTCTCCCCATAGATCCGGCCCTGTACAAACAGAATTGTATCTAAACTCCTTTCGATGTCAAATGTAATAGGTTTTATCGTGCCTAGAAAAAATTATGAAATATTTGTAGAAGCAAATGATTTACAAGTGCAAGTTGCAAGTGTCTTCATAGTAGGTACTTATTTAATTTTAATTTTTTTTTTTTTACACATCTTCGAAAATTGCTTTGGAGGGGAATTGCACAAAAGTAAAAGCGCATTTCTTCTTTCATAGCAGACTAAAATGTTTCCATTTTAGATCATATCCAAAACTATTTCATTTCGATCCTGTAAACAGTTTTAGATATTATCTAAAATCTAAATATTTTTATTTTTCAATAACGCAATTTAGCAATTCCTGTTCGAAGGAAACATAACAATCAGATTTGTACGCAATTCGGTGTAAAATTACGCAAAATAGGGGTTTCAAATGCATTTCCGCTCAGGGTATATGTCATACTTCTACAGAAGTATATTGACCATACACAGTGATAGTTATCCTATGCAGGAGTTTGGTAAAATTATTTTCATGAGTAATAATAGTTACACCGCTTTAAAGGGACATAGGTGATCGAAAAATATACGGACCTCATTGAATTCCCTTTCCGTGTTCATGGATTTACGAATTTTTTTTCTGTGTGCAAAAAATATGACTGTCTCTGCTTGAATGACACAACATAATTTTTCCAAATTTATTTATTGTCCCCCTCTTGCGAAAGCGTTAACTAACTGATAAAATATCAAAATTCATGCCAACATCTCTCGATAATACGCTGAAAAAATTCGAACGGTGGAATGAGAAAATCACATCATCTTCGGTGGGTTTACTGGCGACTGTCGTATATGAAGTCAAAATACTTTCAGTCAAATATGAAAGCAACGTTTTTCCCTTAAGCGACAACGTGCGGTGCAACATAGCACTAAATATTTCTACAGCATTCATTACCGCCCACTCAAATAGAAGGGAGCAGAACATTCTTTCGAGTCTAATTTGTATATATTGAAGATTGTAAATAGCCGAATCGCTAGAAGAATTTTGTTAAGAAAAACCGATGGACATTTTTGATAGCTGTCATATTTTTTAAGCAATTTAAGGTGTAAAAAAGAAATAGCTTTGTTTAAATTTGCTTTATTTCTTCTATAAATTAACCATTTTTCTATAAAAGACAGAGAGTTTTTGGCAGTACTACCACTGAGACACACTCCATAACAATCCTAGCTAATATTTGCAATAACGCAAAAGCAGCTGCTTTTAAGCATTTTTACACAGATATTTCTTCAATCGTTACAAAGTCTATAGTTGAAAACAGACAGTGGCCCAGTATTGATCCCTGAGGAACACCATAACGATGAATAAATATCTCAAACATTCTACTAGAGTAATACTAAAAATTAACATGACTATATTCTCGTCAAACTCTTTAACAAAAAAACTTACTAAGTATAATATATTTATTTCAACAACAATAACCAAAATTTTAAAACTTTTTGATTTAATTTAACAAAATTTCCATGAGCCGAATATCATTCAGAAACTTGCTACTAAAACTAAACCATAGACAAAACTTCAAACTGCAAACTCTTTTGAAACTAATTGCAATGAATTTCATGGTTAGTGAAAAACTATTTTTGCAGTTATAAATAAATATCACAAATAATATCCTCCAGCAGCAGCAGAAAGGCAGCAACTTTTTGAATTTAAAGTAGAAGTTTTAATGATGAAACAAAAATCTTCCCCCAGTAGGAATCGCGTTGCGTTGCCGGCATTCATGACCCCTATACTTACACTAAGTTGGCGCAAGCAAGTACAACACTTCAACTAAATATCGCACGGGGGTTAATGATTTTAATAACAGCAGCAGTTTTACTCTTCCTCTTTCAACTCCCCCAACCCCTCCACCCAAAAAAAAGGAAAGATAGCTAACATACAATACAATACAGTCTTTTTGCAGTAGCACGAAGAACTTACGGTTGAGGGTGGTTTGTCTTAACGAGAGAATAACGAAACACTGGCCCCCGGGGTCGTTTGCTCTCTTAACTTTCAACTTCCTCTGTAAATTGCGTTCGGATTTGGCTTTTATTAAAGATTATGTGACATTTATTGTTCACGCCGTAATCGTATCCTTGTTCGCTGCTGCTCCTGCTGCTGCTGCTGCTTGTTAGTGCCGCCAGGCATGTATTGTACCTACTTTGACTTTCGTTTCAATTTAACTCCCCCACAACTGTGAAAGAAACATGTTCACCCCCACACAAAACTAGGTTGAAGAACGTCGGCGACTACAAGGACGACGAGGACTATAACAACGACGACGTTCGAAAAATTTAAGTAAAGACGTAAAAGTTCACCAGAAGCAAATTTCATTTTGCATTTTAAGTAGCTTAGCAAAGGGCATATATGCAGGAATCTACAAAGACCTTCAGAAGGCACTGATTACATTCACAAACATGATTTCAATTAAATTCCTTCGATTTCGAATCAATCCAGAATGTGAGGAGGATACTTGACTTGGAGCTTGGAGTTGTACAAATTCCAGCTTTGTCCTTTGTCTTTCGGTTCATTTGAGTTCAAGATTTGTAAAAACGAAAAAAAAAACGCAAAATCTCATCAGGAGTGGAGCGGAATTTATTCTTATTGGAAAAAAAAGGAAAAGTCGACTTTGTCCTTTGCTAAACATATCACAGCTAAATAATTTGCCTTTTCGAGACGTCTTATTGTCTCAAATCAAAAGGAATCCTTTTTTTTCACATATTCTCGGATGAAATTCAATTACGAGATATTTTTTTTTTCGAAATGTACAAAGAATCTAAAAAGAATTTCCCTAATTTCGAATTGTTTGTTCGTCGCATGCATATGTATGGCTCATGTGTGAAGTAATATAAACTCCTCCTTGTAAAGTGATTTGTAATTAAATATACTTGCGCTCATTACAATGACACGAATCGTATTACATCTATAGATCAGGATGCTCCATTCATAGGTGTTAATAGCAATCAAGGGGCCGTGTTAGGTGAGATTATTGTCATAATGACGAATAAATTAAATCAGTGTCGTCCCCCTTTTGACACCGATTGCTGCGAACAAGGCAATTATCTTGCCCTATTCATAAAGGGCAGGCAGTTCCACATCTTTCGCAAAATGTAAGAGTGGGGTAGGTGTGGAACATGGATGCGTTCGGATGTCATCACTATTAGTATTCGAATAGCCTGTAAATGTCCCACATATGTATACATGTGTCCTAGAGTTGTTTACCTGAGTTAGTCAGGAAATTATCAACACAGACCATGTCCAACTGCTCCTTTCGTGCACTTTCCTCTGAGTAATTGGGTGGCATGGTGGTTTCGTCTAATACTATACACGGAACTCTCTCGATATCGAAAGAGTGTGGGAAGCTTTGGCCATATGGTGTTTGGCAAGGTGCCCTGACAAGTAATTAATAAGGGAATCGGGGTTGTTTGCACATATGCCTGGTTATTTCGCATTAATAATCCCCATATAAAGCCATGACCTATGCTCTCCGTAACGGTGGTAATGTTTGCTCTTGGATTGTTTATTGAAGGTTTGATTTTGATTGATAGAAGGTCTGTGATGTGGACATAGAACCTAATAGTTGCGGGAGTTATACTGATATGCTTACCTTAAAGATTCACCGAGTATTGTAGGTTGTATACATATAATAATAATGGTTTTTGTAGGAAGATATTTAAACTTTAATTATATTACATTGTTGCAGATAAATTGCATATCATTTAAACACCCTGGGAAATATATGAAAAAAAAAGTCTTAACACAAATTTATAGACTGAAATTTAATAAGATAAGCAGAAGTTTCGCTATTAAAAAAAATTTTTTGTTGTAAAATTTTTATTTAATTTCTTTGCATCAAAACTTCGACCTCAAAAACCGATGGACATGTAAGGCAGTAAACTGCTATTGTTAAAATTAATGAACAATTATCTTCTTTCGATGGTTTCAGATACTTTTATAGCACCAAATTTGAATACTATTGCGGTTGAAGTTTGATACTGGAAACATATACATTTTCACCTTCACATATATCGGGTTGAATTTTATAAGCTATTTTAGGCGGTTTTTTGCACATATTGTAGAGTTCTAATATGTCATTTTTTATTTCAGTAAAGTTTTATAAATCTATAAGCTTTGTAAAGATTCCTATGAGGCACCATAGAATAAAAAATAAAAAGCATTTATTTTCTAAGGTAATACCAGATTTTATAATACTTTTTATACATATATGAAGAGCTACCATAAACACTGAGGTTTTAAGAGGAGCTCCTTTTATGGGGGTCTTCAAGAACTTATATTTTTTACCCGCTATCTGAAGCAAGTGTGTCTTTTTTCTAACTTTTTAAAAACGATTTTTTCAATTCTATAACCTTTTTTCGTACTATCAATATATTTCGAATTATAAGACATATTGCTATGAAAACGAAAATCTCGCAAATTGTGACGAAACACAATACTTTTTCAATTTTAGAAAAGCTGACTTTTCGGCACTTTCTAGTAGACCTATCTCTATTGATTTCAACACATTGCTGTCTTGCAATAGTGTTGATGAAGATGTTTCTAAGTTTACATAATTCCTTTTGATTTATTCGCTTCCCCGTGAGCATCAGCGGATCTCTAAAACATCATCGCCATGGTTCAATAAAGAGCTGAAACGCCTTAGAAATAAAAAGAATAAACTGTGGAAAGGATAATTGCGGGACAAGGACATTATAAGTCACAGCAACTTCCTCACATCCTATAATGAGTTCAACGAATATTCCTCTTCACTCTATGATGAGTATATTCAAAGTATGCATGTGAAATTATTTAGTGACCCACGTAACTTTTTTAGGTTTATTAATATGAAAAAAAAACCGACAACTACCCCAATACCATGAGGTACACAGATTCTGCTAGTGACGTTTCGTCTAAAATTTGCAATATGTTTGCTTCATTTTTTAAAATGCATTTTCCACTTCAAATTTGCAACCACGTAATAGCAACTTTAGTTATATGAACGACTCTCATAACGTTACATTCACTATCCTTACAATTACACATGAGGATAAATTTGAACATATTAATGGGCTTCCAAATGACTTCACAACGGGTCTCGATGGGATTCCTCCAACCTTTCTGAAGTCTTGTTGCCTCTCCCTAGTAGCCCGCTGAAAATCCTTTTCCAAAAATTGCTCGATAGTGGTTATTTTCCGCAGCTGTGGAAAAATTCTTTCATCATACCTATCCACAAAACAGGTAGTAAAAGTGATATTTCTAACTATAGGCCTATTGCGAAATTATCTTGCATTCCCAAATTATTTGAACCAATCATTTACTCTCAGCTATCATTTTCCTGTAGGAATTTTCTTTCTTCAAACCAATATGGGTTTATTTCGGGCAGGTCTACAGCCTATTAGAATTCATCTCGGATACTAATGGCGGGTTTGCAAAAGGCTTCCAGACAGATTGTATTTATACTGACTTTAGTAAAGCTTTCGACAAGTTATCTCACTCCGTGATATTGTTTAAAATGGAAAAGTATGTGTTTGCGGAGTCAGAGTGTGAGACCCATTCTTGAATACGTTAGCCAGGTCTGGTCTCCATTTTACGGTACACACATCGACCATATCGAATCTGTTCAACAGAACTTCCTACGATTTGCTCTCAAGCACCTACCCTGGAATAATTCATTAATTCTTCCACCCTATGAGGATCGCTTGAAGCTTTTAAATATGCACTGGCGTGAGAAACGGGAATATTGATTCTCCATTTCTACTTAACGAAATCTCTTTCCGTGATAGTAGGCACAATTTAAGAAGGCTTTGCTCCTCAAGGTCTGTCTTTAGCAAGTATGAACCTGTTAATCGCATGTGTATTACTGTTAATAATACGGCTCAGTATTTTGTTCTCGACGTTTCTAAGCATGTTTTAAAAAAAAGTCTATATTTGTGCATGTAATTTCATCTGGTATTTGGTTTATGTTTAGTGTAACATACTAATACTAACACCGACTAGAAACGCATGTATTGTTGACCGTTTATTTATTAAACGTGTCCATGCAGCGAGCTTGTGTTAAGCTGGTTCTGATAGTCATTTATAGAAAAAACATATCAGTTTCGTGACTATTTTTATGCTGAAAAAGTCTCCCGTTTTACCACTCTTTTAAAAAAGCCAAATAGGCATCACACTGTGGTGACTCGTCTATGCCGGGTCGTAAATTTCCGACAAAATTCGAAATTCGCGTCTAGTAACACTATACTGAACGGCTTTTGATTTTGTGTAAATAAAAAAAGGAACAAATTGTATTTAGTGTCTGATGTCAAGTCAACGTCCTTTTGGAAGAGATACTAAGAAAAATAATTTCAACATAAAGTAAATAAGAGAAGGAAATTCATCATCATTCTACTCGATCAATCCACTCGAATTCAACCGCCGAGGAACCTTTTTTGTTATTATAGATCTTGTTGATACGCGCAGTTGCATGACAGAAGGCGAGGGAAGGACATCTCAGAAGATTCGCCTATGCCTTATGATTCACTTGAAATAAATATGTCTTTACTCTTCCTAATTCCGCAGGTTACCACATCTACAAGATTCATCGTTCACTACTATTGCATTTGTGGAAAAATGATTGCTTCAATTTGACAATACCAGAGTCATCAGGAGTAATATGTGGATGACAGCAACCACGGTGGCAGTTATTTATGGACAGCATACTCCAAGAGGCTTTCCCGAATTCCATGCAGTAAACTAGTCGACCTCACTTGATAGTAAACATGTTGAGGAAGGTTACCCTAGGTTTAACCATTCCAGCTTGGTTGTAAGATAACCTATCGAACTTCAGATTACCCGCAGCCGCCAAATTTTTCAGAGGAAATCCTAGGATCTAGTCAAACATTTCAAGTTCTCAAGCCTGAAATTCCCGTGTTAAACAGCTTTACCATATTTCCAGAACAAGCACGCTACAAACAACTACAATGTAGCAGCTACCGCTCCAAGTGATTTCAATGGGGCAACAGAACACTCACAGACTCCAAGTTGTTCCAGGCCAGAACAGCTACTCTATAAGCAACTACAGCCTAGAAACTATCGCTTTAGGCGATTCTATCGTAGCACTGCTTCCTACCCAGGCGTAATAACTGGGATGATTTTCCACGGTAAACTTTAGCACCCAAAACACTGTACAAAAAAAGAGAACTACTGAAAACTACTGTACAGTTCGACATCTTCTTAGAAATTTAAAATTGTGTATCACTTCAAAGTCTAAGTGTAATAAAAATAAGCGTATGAATCGAAAAAAAGAGATACTCAATACCTGGTATCAGCGAGTATTGCAAGAGAATATGTAGATGGACCATCACCGTATTTTAGAAGCACTCGTTAAAGTAAGCGTACAGCCACTGTACTATAAAATAGGTATACGATGACAACAGCCAAATTGAAAGGAATTTTAAAAGAGAGATAATATAGCAATGTCATCAATATCACCACAAACGGCAAGCTTCTAGTCGGTTGCGAGTAACGAGCCAGTAATATAACTTTTTCACTTTGAAATATTAACTAAGAATAGTAACAGAACTGTAGATTCACGTCAGCTAAGTAAATTGCAGAGGGCAACGCTCTCCAGATACCATATTTACTGAAAGTATGATACCACCATTGCGCCAAGAAAATGTTCTTTTTCCTAATACAAAAATACAATAACAAAAATAAAAGTAACTTCAGAAAAATGCTTTAAAATTATTTGGCGAAAAACAACGTGTGACTACAAATCAGATTAAAGAGGATGCAGATAGTGAAATTATCATAACTTCTCTAAGAAATGCATATAAGTAGGTACGACTCAATAAAAATTTTAGGAAAATAAAGTATTCTTCATGAAGCCTGCAAAATATTTCATAAAATCAATACAAAATACAAACCTTTTGCAATTCCTACAACACTTCTTCAGCAGCAAAACAATACATTTTACGAAATGAAATGACCGAAAACAGGAGAAATGTGGTTGACGGAAAATTGATCGAGGACTGGAACTAATAAGTATTGCTGAAAAGCTAGCTCCTGCCATCTGAATTACTGAAATTGATTTCTTGTAAATGCAAGGGAAATTGTGGACAAGTTTGCGAAAGTTAGAAAGGCAGAGTTGAAATTCTCTCAAGAATTAGTCAAAATTACTTTGAACAGACATAGCATTACCAACAAACATAAGATTGACATTATGAAATTATATGAATGTCTACCACTATTTTAGTAAACTCCATGATTCCTCGTGGAAAAATATTAAACGCCAATTCAAACCTAGTCTTTCAATCAAAAGGGCACATTTTATTTAACACTCTATTTCTATTCTTTCTTTAGGAAAAATCTCTATAATAATTCGATTCGTATAGCTGATCTAATACCCGTTTGGAAATAAAATATTACCATATGCACCCTAGGTTAGATCGTAGGCCACCTTTATGTAGTAAAATCGTATTTATTAAAAATTATTTTACCTCCCCCCCCTCCCTCCCAACCACCAACAACCAAAGTGCTTCCTAACCGACCTACCTACATGAAATTAATGGAAGGACAAATAAATCCACCTCCAGTTGAAACAAATACAGCGTTGAATCTATCATAAGAAAAACTATTCATATGAATGACATTAACTCCAATACATGTTACCGGTATAGTAGTGTTTGTAGGTCCCATAGAGGCAGTTTTTCAATTGCATCCCTTGGCTTTAGAACTATTTCTTATTGAGTGTAGATGCACTCAGTGGCGACCGAGCAACACAAGTGTGTGACATCATAGGTAGATTCTAGACGTGTTTGAATGCCATACATATTTCTGGGTGTTGTTCGAAAGCAGAAATAAAGCCACCTCTTCCAGGCAGTAGTTTCTACGGTATGTCATACATATGAAATTTGTAGCTTCAAGCTTGCAGCTTCCAACGTGTAGCTCTCGACGTAGATTGGGCGTCAGTATGCTTTGTGTTTTTAAGCCGTCAAATAATTCTAAAAGTTGTTGGAGCCTTAACCAGTTTCTAAACTTTTTCTGTTTTGTGTTATTTTTAGTATTGTTGCAGCAGTTAAGCGTACGAAAATTTACTAAGTGGACTTGGACATTACCGGACAAATACCTATCTGTGAATATTTTGAAATTGTTGTAGTTGTTTATTTTCATTAATATATTTTTGAAAAATAGAAAGTAGAACAGGCCTTGCTTATATTTAATTTTTCAAATAATATAAAAAATTAACTGGTTATTTTCCTGATTTTCTTAGATGTCCCGTATTGCCCCATCCTCCTCTACTTTCTATTGTGAATTATAAGATCAAAAATTATAAACACGTAACCACATGAAGAGCAGTCTATTGCTAATCAGGCTACTATCTGTAAATATCAATCCTAGTAAGTACAATAAAGATTTTTTATAGACAAACCGGATTTTTATTATTTCTTATCCAAAAATTAATTTAATTAAAAAACAAAAATAAAACAAAATAATCGTTTTCGTGTGGAACGGCTGTATATACATATGAACATACAGATACTCACACCTCTTATACTATAATCAAGATACCACTTTTATATTTTGGGAACGATAAATACACAAATAAAGGAATTATACAGAAAAATACAAAAAAAATCTGTTTGTCACTTCCGGAAGTATAAACTGTTAAATGTAACTCAACAGCGACATTTCACGAAACTTTGAACTCGTATACTCGCGAAGTATGCAAGGGAGCACACTGAAAATTAGGATATAACATATACTCCATAAGACCTTAAACGATGTTAACTTTTAAAGAAAACTCTAACAATTTCTATACGATTTGGTATAGAATGATCCTATATTTCTTAAATCTTCAAAAATGTCCTTAATACCAAGTTATGTACTTCATTCCGTTCTCCTCGCCTGAAACAAGAATCCATCCTCGAAAATGTTGCTTTAAAATATAAACAAAATTGAAAATTGGAAAAATAACAATATTCAATATTATACACCCCCACCCTTGACTGAAATAATCTACAAATTCATTTTGTATTCTATCTCGTTTGATAAATTACATCCCGCCTCTATCCTACCGTCCCATCGTAGGTCAGGAGAGAGCAAAGATCAGAAGAAACCAAATTCACATTATTAAAATCGAATCGTTTTCATATCCAATTCAAACATGATCTGCCTGGAATATAACTGTAGTATAGTAAGTAAGATCGACTAATTTCGAAATTAGGAAAGTTCGATATTCAGAAAATTCTGACACATCGATAGTCGGTTTTAAGTTTAGTTCAATCCATTAAGATATTAGATTTCTTTTTAAACAACGGATTCCTAAAGTATTGCAAGGAAAACCATTTAACCCCCCACCCCCGCTCTTCAATTTCGAAATTATCTACACAACTTACCTCTACCACTTCTTCCAACAAATCGCAAATCATTAAATTTCGCTACTTGATTCTTCATAACTGCGGTACAATTTCTAAGTTCACCACAGAAGTTCTCATCATTTCCCGCCATAATAGTAACTATAGTTCCATCCATAACTTCCCCGAGTGCGAGTACCTTAAATGCCACTGGTAATGTCTTATTAGATCGCCAATGAGTTGGCAGCACCGTACAAACCTAAAAATCAAAAGAAAATCAGTTTTTTTTTTTAAACATCAAAAAACCACAATGAACTTACAATATGTGGAGATCCTGTCTTAACCAATTCGCCGGGATGTTCAGCCAATAGACCGTCTACGGTCCGCTCTGCCAATGTCTCAGCTGTCAGATAAGGAATACTGTCACCGCTGTTGTTGTTGTTGTTATTATTATTGTTATTATTACTGTTCGCAGCACTGTTGGAAGAAGCGCCATCGTGAGGCACCTGATTTGTTGTTGAGCTAACTTCACTTGCAATATGCATAATTCACTTGAATTGTTCAATAATTATTCGCTGGTTCACTTTTGACAATTCCATTAAGAAATTTTTCCGAACGTTATGCGGACACCCTCAGGGCATCATTTCGTCTACACTATACATTGCAATGTGTTAACTGAAAGTGGTAAGAGTAGAAATGTTTTGTTATTCATTATAAGATCATTTTCATTTTAATGTAATAAATTTTTATTTTTTAATTTAGTTTTCTAAAATGTAATTAAAACATATAGCGCCATCTTGTGGTTGAAGTTTCAATTAACGAAATTTGAAATTATATAATTGTTTAAAATATAACAAAATTGATTTTGTTTTTTTTTTTTAACCATTTCACCAAATCAATAATTATTTTACTTGAAGTAGTAGTAAGATAAAACCCAAGAAAGAAAGAAGAGAGAAGGAAGAGTAAAAAAACAGCACGTCTATAAAAGAGGTAAAAGAATCTAGAAGCGTGAATAATGAGCAATTTTCTAAAGTTTGACATAGTGAGAACAACACAGAGGGATTAAGAGATTTCAAGATATCAAGTCTTGTAGGACAGGAAAGTAATATTCTGGAATAGGTATAATATAATGGTTGGCTGGCAACGTATAATAGTTTATGCAGGAATTTAAGCATACGATGGGCTAAAGAGGTTCCTAGGGGAACTTGAAGGGTAGAAAGTCATTATACGCCAACATTAACTTTCTATGGCATAGCGAATATGAATATCATGCAACCAATTGAGTCCCTGCCTAATTGCTTACGTACAGTGGTAATAACCCATAATTGTCGAAGTAGCTGAAAAATTTTCTTTCTGTAGCGAGAAGATTATAATGACAGTATCAGTGATCCATACACGACTTTTCACTTAATTCCTATATCAAAGGATTTTTCTCATTAACACCAGGATACCATAATTTAAGTTATCTTATGTTATAGTTAAACAATTGAATTTACACACACACACAAACATATATATACATCTACACAGAGCTCTCCACCATCTGTGTACAAATGTACAGACACATCCATTATGAACTCAGGGAGGTCATTTATGTACGGGCAGAAAAGGTAACGGCCGAGAATGGAACCTTGAGGCACCCCATTGTTGTTACTGTTGTTCAAAAAGCTGTTCTCAGTTTTAACAAATTGGGAATGTCTGCTGAGGAAGTTTTCGATGAGTTTATCTGCTGACGAAAAGAAGAAAAAATTATCGAATTGTTGTCTTTTTTTTAAGTTTTATATGATCACTCACTTTTCCGAAATCAAGTAGAACAAAAACAGTTAGATGATTTCTGTTTGTGGCTTCGTGAATGTCAAGCGAAACTTTCAAAAGGGCGGTTTCCCAAATATGTTATGGGAGGAGTCTTAAGAATCAGGTAGACTAAACAACGAACTGTTATTGGTTAAATGACTCGTGATCTTATAAGAAGCAGCTAGGAGACTAATAGTAACAATACCAATAAGTTACCACAATCGATTTCTCTGGAAGGGGTATGACCAAAGCAAATTTTGCAGCGAATTAAGGATATGTGTTCATACATTCAGTATACTGGACGGGGGCTTCAGAAAACGTGAAAATCCAGGAGGGGGGGGGGGGTAGCGCTGGATTTGATGTAAGAATATTCATACATAGTTCATAGCCATCAATACAGTGGAATGTAAAACCGTGACCTGAAAAATTATCTTAAGTAGGGTTAGACAGTTTTTCTGAATCCTACGTGTGATACCAGCAGGAAAAAATTAATTAGTAAGGATAAATTTAACTTTACCACAGGTGATTCACAATTATTTTTCTACAATTTTACAATTCTTTTGGTGTATTGTTTACGTTTAATCTATCTGCGAAATAGTAAGGCACTACGGATTTTATCATGGAATTCACTTTGTTATGAACTCTTTTATATCGAGTGCATGTTTTACATCGTGTGGATCTATATCGCCTGAATAAAAAGTATATTTCAACCAAAACGTTGTATGTTTCCTGTATTAGCCAGGAGATAATGTGTGGGGTCTCGTCAGTCAGATAAGTTGGTGACGGGATAACTTATTAAGGACACCAGTTTTAACGTACGTATATGATTTTTTAAATCTCGGGGATGTTACTATATTGAAACAATGTCTACAGCCCCTCTAGTAGACATTTATTAAAACGCACTTGTGAAAATCCACACTTTAAAATTTATACACCATACTTAAAAAAAGAAGATAAAAGCTCGCTATTTAAATTAGAAGCTTGTGTTGGTTTTATTTGTATGCGCGGAGTTACAAAGCGAGTGATTTCTATTGAAAAAATGTTTTATTATTAAAAATGGTCAATATAAAGCAAAGAAATTTGGATTCTGGGGATGGTCCCCAAAAATATGAGCTGTCTCGAATGGGTTAAGGACATAAGATACATTACATACCGCTGTGACCTAATTTAGACCCGTTTTCATATGGAGACCAACCATAAAATTTCAAATGCCGGCAAAAATAACTACAACAATATACTAGCTGGAACAACTGGAAAGATATCTGTGTTCTGTATCACGAGGATGTCCTATCACACGTAATTCCAGAGAAAATTATAGGGCACTTGATCGCATAAAAAGAAGCTTGCACATGAAATAATCTAACCAGAAAGTAATCTTTCTACCAAATTTAGAAGGGAAGTTCTAAATAATAATATATTGTTCGATTCGTTTAATGGGGCTCCACAAATATATTTACTACACTTCGTCACTTCTATTTCTTGCAGACATAAACCACGTCCTTTTTAGCGCTCCCGACAACAGCATAATTTGAAAGCCTATACGAGTAAATAGTGCACCTGGTCTATGAATTAATCGAGAAATTGAAGCAATCACGAAAATGCAGATTCTAAAATTTCGCTAGATTAGATTGAGCATCAAACAAAGAACTACGGAAACATACGAGCTATGGCAGGATCGATAAGGAAATCAAAACATATAAATACTAACCATATTGTGTTTCATATCTAAAGTCTTAGAAAAGCTAGTATATAAGCAGATAGTCGAATTTGTCAGGGCCAATAATTTTCTTGCAGGTTGTCAATCGGGTTTCCGACGCCTGCACAGCTGTGAGACTGCAGTTCTGAAGGTGACCTCTGATTTGAGGAAGTCTTTGGATCAGGACACGTTCAGTGTCTTGGTACTTCTGGACTTCTCGAAAGCCTTCGACAGTGTCGACCATCGTATCCTTCTTCAGAAACTTGCTGCTTCATTTAATTTTAGTAGTTCTGCCATCGCTCTGGTAAAGGATTTCTTGGCAGACCGCAGCCAACGAGTGCATATTGATAATAATTCATCTTCTGCACTGCCTTTACTTTGTGGGGTGCCTTAAGGTTCAATTCTGGGACCTTCGTTATTCAGCTTATTTGTCAATGATCTGCCAGATGTAGTTCAAGATGTACAGATTCACTTATATGCGGATGATGTACAACTCTACTTAACCCCACCGATGGGTCTTCTTGAAGACTGTATTGAACGTATCAATTGTGATTTGGAAAGAATTAACACCTGGGCCAAATGTAATCGCTTGATACTGAATCCTGCAAAGTCTCATTGCATTAAATTCTACAATGACGGTTTAATTGAAATCCCTCCAGTGACTTTAAATAATGTTTCGCTGCCTATTGTAAATAAAGTTAAAACGCTTAGAGTTGTCTTGAATCAACACATGCGATGTTGTGATTACATTAGAGCCATGGTCAGCAAAGTTTATGCACGGCTCCGATGTCTATGGCTTTCATCGGGTTTGCTGTCTGTTAGAATGCGCTTACAATTAATTAAAGCTTTAATCTTGCCCCACTTCACCTATGGCAGAAATGTGTTTCCCAAGCTGGATAGCATCTATGCCAGGAAAGTCACAGTGGCATTCAACGACTGTATTCGGTTTGTTTTTGGGCTGCGAAGATTTGATCACGTTTCGCCCTTCCTTTCGCGTTTGCTCGGGTGCTCCTTGGCCACGTATTTGAAAGGCGAGCTTTGGGTTTTCTTATATTCTCTTCTTAGCTCGAACAAACCAGGGTACTTACGCGAATTATTTCAATTTACAACGTCACAACGTAAAAGGAACATATTGATTCCACGATTTCATAAGTGCTGCATGGAAGGTTCTTATATTGTTCAAGCAGCTCGTTTATGGAATAATCTTCCGTTAAATGTTCAGAGTGTTGCATTGATACACACATAATTTAACACTATTATTTTCTTTATTTTCTAGTAGTCCCGTAGTACAATTGTTTTAACTGAATTTAACTTCCTCTTTAATTAATAAGTATTAGCTTGAACTTCATTTAAATTTTTAATTCTTATTTTAAGTAGTTACTTTTCTAGCACCGCTTTATATACCGTACAAAAAAAGATGTGAATTCTTGTGTACAATAACCGCAAATAAATATATTATTATTTTTATATTATTAACTCTACTCCGTGACTAAAAATTAAACTCTTGTAAAAAATAAATCAATATCACTGCCTCTATCTAGTTCTACTCCTTTATGTCAAAATTCATTCTTCTTGCTTATCACCCTAACCCTATCCTTCTGAAGATGTCAACAAATTTAAAGACATATTTTCAAAGAAAAGTGTCACAATGAATTTCAAGGGTGATGAAAAACATATTGACTTTCCCCCTAGTGTTAGCAGGCATTACATACCACTTCATTACGAATCACTTCACAGAGATCAAAGAATACGTGTCTGCTGAAAAGACGACATGAAATGTGGCCCCTAAACTTTTAAAGCTGGGAAATAAGCTTCGCATCAGAGTCGAAGTATTTCTTTTTTTTCACATGTTAAGTGAAAAATGTACTCAACGTGAATTTCTACTTTTTTTTATCCTTTTCATTTCACCGCACACTCTATGTAGTGCGAAAAGGGATTTTTAGTAGACCTTAAAACAATGGAGTCCAACAGGTCTTTGTTAGTTCTACAGCAAATTTGTGCACTTTGTTTAATTTTCCCTCAAAAGAGAGAGAATTAGAAACTCGAACTTTTGGAAAAACAATGAACCTAGACCATTCGAAGAGCATCCAGGCAGAATGGAATATGTTCGGAAGCCGAAATTTAAATAAAAATTCAGGAATGGGTGATGAACTAGAGAAAGGGAGGGAGGGGATGGTATTTTGTTACACTATTTATATGTGATTCTTTTTATTATATAACCAAATGACATATTTCCATAGTAGCTTCCATGCTATTATGTAAACCAATACTAATTTGACTGAAAAGCATAAAGGTGTTTGCAATTTATGAAGAAACATATCGAAAATTAAGTCCTGGCGAGCCTTCCGATAAGCATTCATTAAATCTCATGGAAGGGCTCATTGGATATCATGAAACTACTCCATATATACTAAACCAGCAATAAATAAATATTTATTGTTGTCATCGCCGTGTCAGATGACATTTCTACTAGGAAAATTATTTGAATAGATTTTTGTGATTTATTGGATTTTAAGCTAAATTTTTAAATTAATTTTTGGATTTGTTCTTCCGCGGAAAGACAGTCGCCCATATGATGAACAAGACATTATGCTCAAATCCTTACGCCTCAGCATCTCAGGGTTTGATTTACAACAGGTGCTTGAATTCGCAAAAATATATGAAATCAATTGTAAAATCAGATTCTCATCTATGAACTGATCATGACACTTATTGACATGGCTCATTAATAAGCTCATCGTGATACTCATTCATCTAAGTAAAATGCACAAAAGAGAAGCAAAGTATACATTTATAAATAAGTGAAAGAGATGCATTATGCACACTATCTGCGAAAAAGTAAATAAATGATTTTTCCGGTTTTAATTGAAACGCAAATAAATTTCGTTAAGACGTTTATCTGATTACTCATGAGGAACTCATTGATGAGCTCATCATGATTTGTCTATAGCACGCGTCTTAACAATATTTTGCTTTTACCGGTGTTGCGGAGGAATGTTGAAAAAAGGGTTGAAAATTGTTCCCTTACTATCGACAGCGAATTATAATGTAGTGCTATCGAAAAAAGACCATGTAACTTATGTGTAAGAACTAATTAATGCTCTTCACACCAATTCGAAGTGATTTCCAAACAAACTCCAAAAATAGTCCATACTTTATCTCTTTACTGTTCCATTTCTACCAATTACTAACGATGTCCTTTCGAAGATACTCGACAACAGCTTATAGGGTATACAATAAGGATTAATTAATGTGCTCAATAATTTGTATTATGAGGAAGGACGATATCTGCTTGTTGATTTAACGACACCAGGACCACCTAATACCATGGTAGAAGGTCTTCCAGCAAAAAGTGGACCAGTTAACATGAACTTCAATTCAGCAAAAAAAGAGAACTGCGGACTATCTTAACCAAAAGTTGGGAAATCGCTTTAAAAATAAAACCTTCTGAAGAATATCTAACCAATACAGGATCATCGTAGAACTCAAAAAAGAAAAATGGAATTAGATTTTGATCAGATCCTTCAACATCACAAGTTATGCTCTAGACATGGAACCTTTGGAACAACTTCAAGGAGAGCCGTGTTTTAACAGAAACTAGATCAAGATCATAAAGTCAACTAAAGTATGTGGATAAAAGGGAAGGGTATACCTTACAGGATGTGTATAAATGGATGATTAAAGGAACCGAAATATCCTGTGCAGACAGAATGAAACCTTCAATATTTGACAGACAAAATTCGTAGCATATTTTCAAGAGACAATTCGAGGCAGCTTCCAACGTAAATGGTCACCTCTTTATCCCCTTCTATGTTTTTATTAAGCCAAAGGTTACAGCTCAGGGAATATCCGATGCCGATATTGCTGAAAGGAAAGTAAATAGAGGTAAGGTAAGTTTAAAACTATTGGAGTGAATCTAAAAAGTGACGATATCAGTGTCGTTAGAGCAACTGAGCTTCAAAATTGAAGATAAAATGGTAAACTGTTTTATTAACGAAGAATTCACACAATTCCACGATACCCCAGAACGTGAGCTCAAGTGTGTGAGGATACGCTCGTGTTTAGTGTCATGGCGTAAGAAGATTCGCATATAGGTGATCAGGTTAGCGATAGAAGTAGCAGTAAAATTTGTTATTAGACCTATATCTCTATGCCTAATATATTTAGGAATGGTAAGCTTATGATAGTAGATATCTTCTGACAGAAATGGATTGAGAGCATAGTGGATTATGTTTGAATTATATTAAAATATATTTATTGAACTAAATACGTAACATCGGCTTCAAATGAGGCATTCTCAGGTGAGTCCACAATAGAGTTCAACATGTAAATAAAATAAAGGATTCTGCTGTCTATAAAATTATGAGGAAAGTCGAAAAAGAAAGCTGAAAAATCAGTTATTAAAAAAAGGAAAACCAATGGGAGAGGGAACTGAACCTTGCGGCATACCGGCCTACGTCTAGAAAGTAACTTTCAATTAATTTAAGGACATTTTGGGCGAGACCTAATGCCATAAGTTTAACTAAAATGCCTGACTAAGTCAAGAGCCTTTGAGGTATTTACCTAGTGCATCATCAAAGTTATTGAAACATTGGTTCACATCAATACTAGTAAATATCCAATTGAGCGGGCAGCAAGACAGCAATACTGACGTACTGATGGTCTTTAATAAAGTGGTTATCTTCCAGATGGTTTTGAAGAGTGTTTCAAATGCTTAAAAAAGAATTGAACTAATGGAAATTGCTTTATAGTTTGAGGAATCAGTTACTTTTTCTTTTTTAAATATTAGCTGAACATAGGCAAGTTTCCATGCAGATGGAGAAACTCCTATCGAATAGGATAGATTAAATAATTTGTTCGTAGTCTTAGATGAAAAAAATTCGCTTTCTTTGACTAGGCAGCATTCTTAAATACATCAAGATTTGCAAGCACTTTGAAGATTTCCTTCGTATTGAAAAGTAACCGTTCTGGATCTTTTACAGAAGAAGAAGATTATAAAATAAAGGGTAACGACGAATTTATCGTAAAATTTAGCAGCAAATAAATTGGGCTTATCCGAAGATGATCCCATGATGAAGATCATTATAATGAAAATGAGGGAACGTAGAGAGGAAAATCTTACTACTGTTTGTGTTATTTCTTTCATATTTCCTGGAATTTCCAAAGCTCCAGATAATATCCTTTGATCGATTTGTACAGCTTTGTCAGGAAGATAAATAGGTTGCGGGGAAATGAGGATAGCGTATTTCAAAGGCTGTAAAATTCAAAACCGGTTACTTTTTTTGAACCTTTTGGAACTTTCCATTTGCCAACTGGGGTCATAACCGAACTGAGATTAGTTTTAATTACACTGATTGGCACAGTCTGTATACTTAAAAAACATGTTGTTCTTCTTCTTATATATTATTGCCATATACAGCAGTCAAGAGGTATTAAATATAATAATTAAAAATTAAATTAAAGCTCACATCCCAAACCATAAGATGAGAATAATGGAAGCATAGCAGTACTCAATACCCTTCTAAGACAAATAATCATAAGTACCAATTCCATTTCCTTTAAAAAGATATCAACTTTCTCAAAATGACAGCCCTTTGGACGAAGAAGACCATGTATTTTTTGGACCATTCACTGAGAGGAACAAATACGAAAGTAATCTTCGCGTTAACAATAACAATGTCTTTATTTACCGTACAAAGATCATATTATAATCTTAAAGTGTAGAAAGTGTGCTGGTCTCAATAGGAAAATTACCAAATATAATAATAAAACTAAAATGATTGAGAGAAAAAAAAACGAAAGAGGAATATATTCTATATGTGAGCTATGAAATATTTAGAACAAAAACATAAAATTCAGTGAAAGCAAAATTAGATAAACTTAGATTAGTGGAGCAACATTCAAAGATACGACAACAATCCGATTTAAACAAGGGTCAATGGTCTAATAAGTCCTACAAAAGTCCTACACAGTGGAAAAAGTAAGAATGCTAGCCATATTGAGAACTACATCGAGGGATTAGGAGATTCCTAGGTCCAACCGAGTGCAGGGAGCTAAGCTTTTCAAATAGGTACGCGGGCTGTAGTTTATATGTATATAAATCTGTGCAGAAATTTTAATCTGCGTTGGGTTAGGTATGCATCCAGAGAGCATGCAAACAAGCATGTTGAGAAAGAAGATATATTACTGAAGTGAGGCAATTTAAATATAAAGCGGAGTACGTCGTTATATGCCACCAAGAGCCTCCTTCGAGAGACTGAGTTATGATCTGTCTGAGAACATCTTACTACCATATGTAAAGTGAGGGACCACTAAAGATTTGACTAGCTTCATCTGCATATGAAGAAAGAGAAAACTAGAGGTTAACCATAACTGTTGCAGGCATCCATATATTTTACCTATTGTAACTCTTATATTATTACAGCAGGTGAACTTTGAGTTAAGTTCAAAGCCAAGGGCTTTAGCTGAATCAACATATGATAGTACAGTGTTGTTTCTGAACATTGGTGGGACAATAGTAGGTTCAATTCCATTCTATAAATCTCTAAGCAATGAGTTAGCTTGCTTTCCCGGAGAGTTACCTTCATTGATCTTGCAACTAGTGAAGTATAGAAAAACGATACCAAGCCCAGAAAAATACTTTACTTGATACTAGAAAGACTCGTTATGGAATCACAAAATTAGGATATTTTTATAACTAGTGTAAGTGAAAGTTTGAGATATCATGAAATATAACCAACATGATATGATATCCTGATACTAAGGTATCCTTATATTAAGCAAAACAATGACAAATATAAATACATCTAAGCTTCACCAGCTCTACATTGCTCATTTCCTTACTTCCCTTAAATTAGTGTAATGCATCAAAGATAATTGCTTGACCTGGTACTTTTGCCAAATTAAAAAAAAATGTAAGCTCGAACTCAAACAAAAAGAAAGATAATAGATATAGGTGAATGGAGGGAAAGATGACGATAGTAAGCTTTGATCATTTTTATATTTTTTTTTATATCCTCCTTCTTAGGGTTCCGTACCCAAATGGTAAAAACGGGAGCCCTACTACTAAACGTCCGATGTCCGTTCGCCCGTCACCGGACTGTACCTCATGAACCGTAATTGGTAGCGTATGTATTTCTATTGCCGCTAAATTAAATTAAAAATTAAGTTCAGAGCAAAATTTGTGAACGATGTGGATAGGATGACGAGTTCATCATCTTGCCTGAAAGTATAAATTCGTCAACTTACCAGAAACGATAATTAATAAATTAAAGTGGTAAAAAAAATTGCAATAATTTTTTTTTTATTTTACTTTATTAATTGAAGATACCAAAAATGTAGAATTTATAAAAACACTTGGAAATTCAAAGACCTATCAAAATTTTATTATAACACAATTTTTTTCGAACCTAATTTTACAATGAACTTTCGTGAGAGAGGCACATGAGACGCTATAGCCTGAATAAAAAATTGTCGCTTACTTTAGTTTCTCTTTTACTGTGCAGGCGGATCCCATTTACTGCCATACAAATCTAGCTGATAATCTGATGTAATTAACGATTCGTCATCTTGCCCGACTCATCATCTTACCCTCCCTTCCCCTACGAATGCAGAAACCCTGAAGCTCTTTGCGTAGACGCACTTTTCGAAAGATTTTCAGACGATTGTCGTCCAAGAGCTGCTGATTTGAAAATCTTAGCCACAAACCATTTAAAACTATTCAAATAAGCGGACTAAGATGGAATCTTCATAGTTCTCCAAAAAGATTTGGATGATATCTTCTAGCTCAACCAAATTCAAATTTTAAAAGAAGTTATACCAGAGGATGTATGCCTAGCACATGAAGCGAAGTAAAAGTGGGTGATGTTCGTGCTCATAACGAAAGGTACAAATTTCCTATGCCAACCTTATCACATATAATCTAATGGGAGTACCTACTTAAGATACATATAGCCACTATGTTCGAAATAGTTTGCTTACAAAAAAAAAAAAAATGGAAATCACTACGTTAATAAATCTAAAAAATATCGCTGGTTACACATGGTATCCACCTCATTGGATCTATTTCGTTGTTGCTCTCCAACAGACTAATAAGAACACCATCTACCGATTGGCTATCCATTTTCTTGGTATACCAGCAAATATTTTCGGCAATCGTTCGAAATCTATATTTTTATACTACCTTATACATACATATAGGTATGTACACTCTATAGTTAACAATTCAAATCAAATTGTTTTCAAAAACATCTTAAGTACATTATTTCGAAATATCAAAAGTAAGGTTAGAATGAATTTTGAATTCGAAAAAAACATCGTAACCACTTTAAGACTTACACATAAAATGGGGGCATTCAAAATCCCAAAACACACAGAAACTTTTCACTTAAATTTTTTTTATTATAAACTGTAACGATTTTTTCAGGATCCTAGTTCAGCTTCTAACTTTCACTTAAACGGAAATGAATTCAGTTCAATTGCACCAATATAACAGCAGAAAAACTTAAAACTTTTTCACTAGAATTTTTAAAGATTTAATCATTGGCGGCAAGCAGTTTCGGCACCTCGACCGGACGAATTGTGTTCATCCACGCCGATGTTTATTTCAATAAGCTCTTCAAACGAATAAGTTCAGTTAAGTCGAAATTTTCCATGAAATTTCCACGCGATAATATTTTATAATATTTTATCTCACATCGTGTGTTTCCATATGAACGTCTGAAATTGGGAAGAGTGTTGGTGGCTGATCCCGCCGGAGCCACAGGCCAACAGCCGCACGAGTCAAAACAAAAAACTGCGGACACATTGGTTCCATAATGCCCACGAAAAGTATAGTAGGTATGGACATGGTATGCCCACCAGAAAGAAAACATCCACACAATGCAAATCACAAACACAATAGCACCGCAGATGCGAGTAAAATCCACAAATATATGAATTTTTTTCCGTTTTTTGTTTTTGTTTTTTATTTTTTATCTGTAGAATCATGCCCTTCTGGACCTACAAAATATTCATAGTAGGTATATAATTATGATATTGATGTACACTGTAGGTATAGTAGAGCTCTACGCAGTATTCATGCCATAGTAGACCTTGATGTTGTTGTACCACATGCGAATGGCTCAATGAGATAAAGAAGAGCCAGATCCCAGACCTACTGGTGGTGCTACCGTCTGTCGTTCTGCATATATATAACGGCCACGGCGACCTAAAGTCCTACAAACCTACCTACCTTCCTACCTACCTATATACCTTTCTCTACATATCATATTATGTGCGTATGTTTATAATATAATTTTTTCCGGTTGGTTGTACAAATGAATATATTTTGAACAGAAATTCTGTCGACAAAAAGTGGCGGAAAAACTAACAATAACCGACAACCACACCGAAAAAAGCCTCTCACACACGCGGTGTGCCGAACGGAAGGAGCCAGAGGGAAGGAAAAAAGAAACAGAACGTAACGTACATCCGCTTTTCACATTGTGGAAATTATTTGAAAATAAAATAATAGAAAGGCAGCTGAAAAACGTGAAAAACTGGAAAAACCTTGTACGAATATAATCCGGAAAATTCGAATGCATATCCGGTGCGGGTGGGTACTGGCTACTATATATAAATTTGCATAAGTATGAAATATACGAAAAGTATATCTGACGAACTCGACGTGTGGTATGACGTGAAGTTTTTGCTGGTGCCATCTGTTAGGGCGTTACCGCATATTTTGTACCCGCACAAAAAGAAACAAATAAAGCCACACTCTGTATACATATCATAAAGAAGAGGAAGAGCAAAAGGTTAACCATAGTTAAACCAAGTTTTCTATCTGTTTTTTTAAGTGTGAGATAATAATTTTTTGGTAGTGAATTATTATGTTTTTTTTTATGTAGGTAGTTTAATATTTTTAGCAGAAAATAGTTAAATGATTTAAAGTTAGTATAGCTGAAATTTTTGAGGCGATACTTATTTGCTATTTTGATTTGACAGCAATATACATATAAGTGACGTATTGAAATCTGTTTGATTTCGCTAAGAATGGTAACTGCTCTGAATTGACATCAACGTAAAAGGCTTATTTCGAATTAGGTTTGAGAATGAGTTGATTTATTCTAGACTCCCACCTTCATGCATCTTATACTTACTGTAAAGGTGAAACTACACGGCGAGAAACTTTGGACTCAGGAAACCCCCAAAAGATCTCTAAAGAGACCAAATCTCTAGATGGTCTCCAGTCTCCCGTCGTGTATTTCAAATCAAACGGCCCGCCATGAAAGGGGCCCGGGCTCCGAAGTTTGTTTCGTCTCCAAGGTCTCCGGAGACTATTTGTTTATTTTGCTCTATCAATTAACTATGGAGTGATTTTGACACAGTTAATTTAATTTATTGGCCCTATTATAATAAAACAAAACAAAATTTGCACTTCCCCAAAGTTCTTCTTTGCTGAAAGTTAAGTTTTTTTGTCCTACGATGCATGCTGCCTGAATTAAAGGACTTTTAAATCCTTAAAATTTTGCGATTTTTGGTATGCTGAGTTATATTAAAGAAATCATAACTTTGGATTTAATTATCACAGAGGCATAGTCTTTACATTATTTCAGGGAATATTATTCTGTGGTTTTTTCAAATAACTCGTTATCTGCAAAATTTACAATTTTAAACTAAATATAACATTCGACATAAAATTTCATATTTTATAATCCTGCGTACTCTGGTATAGCAATTACACTATTATTAACAAAAGAATAACCACTTAAGAACCCAAAATCTTAAATTATTTTTTCAAGAAACAGCACAATTAGACATGCTACCGAGAAAAAAAAAATTGATCAAATAGCAAGGCAAGTGCAGATAAGTTGTTATTTTAAAATGAAATTCCGACGTTTTTTAATTTTCATTGTTTTGTTTGATTTTCTTCAATTTTTGTTTGTGTATGTATTAACAAAAATAATAAAAGATGGCGTTTATCAATACCAGTATTAACAATATTCATTTTCATTCCCAGTCATTTTGTCTGATAAAATTTCATGGCTTTCGCGATTTTTCTTGTTTTTCAATAAACCGCATAAGTGAACTCCTGTAGCGATTACTGATTTCAAATAAATATTCATCTTCAATTGAGTCGTTAATTCGCACACAGTATATCGAAAAAGTGTTATAATTGAGAGCTAAAACATTGTATGTGCAACTTTTTCGCTATGTTTAACATTTTTTGAAAAATAGTATCCGTATTGTTAATAAAATTTATTTCAAAACGTCCTGTGAGAAAAAGAAAAAAAAATTCCACAAATTGGTGATTTCCCTAAACTTTTTCGCACTTTTTTCGACTTTTCCCTCGCTTTCTCAAAACTAGCTTTTTGCAGATAACGAGTTCTTTGAAAAAACCACAGACATAAAGAATGCCTTTTATAAGAAAAACAATTAAGGATAATATAAATATCCTTTATGCTTGAATATCTCAAAATTGGCTCTTTTAATTTTTCTAATTTGTTTAAATAAAAGTACTAATAATGTTGGTAAATTATTATAACATCACGTTGGGATAGTAGTGGGTTTAAGGAAGAAAATTTTGTCGTAAATAGAGGTCTGATTATTTTTAAAAAACAAAATCACACAAATTTGTTGTTTATTTCTTATCCGGTTAAATTATTACACCAAGGATATACATAAAAATATGAATTACTTTTGAGATAATTCTTTTTGAAAATCTCTTTCTTAACAATTAACAAACATCTCTGGAGATATCTAGATTCTCAGAGACCTAATTTTTTTGATCTCCAGGGAGAAAATTTTCTTGCCGTGCATACATTTTGGAGATTATAGTCTCTGTACTTTAAGATATGGCAAAAATGGCTACATTTTGTTTTATCATGTTTCCATACATTAATTTATTTTTTTATTTATTTTTTTTTTTTTTTATTACGTAGAACACAGAAAAGTACAACTCGCTTAATTTCACAACAGGCATAAGTAAACAAATATTTTTCTTATTATATCAAACAACAACTAAAGGCAACACTAACATTTTCGACTATCTCTGTCATCAATATATGATGCGACATCTGGAAGAACGTCAAGATGGTCCTTTCGCAAATTTTTTTGTTGAGTTAGCCAATTCTAGACAAGTTTATCCATTTACACGAGAAGCCTTCAAGAAGTTAGGTATGGAATTAGTTAAGGCGTACACGATGTGAGGAAGACTTGAAGCGTAACTCTACGCAAGATCTTGCCTACAATTATATGATTTGCTTCATTTTAACTTCATCGACTCGACTAGCGGACGTTGTAGCACTTCTGTTGACATTAAATTACAAAAGCAAGAACGTTGTAAGTTTTGTCCAACTAAGAAGGACAGAAAAACAAATTACGCTTGTAAATTGACACTTGTAAAACTGTTATGAGATTATTTATACCTGAAGCACTTAATGCTTCTATAGTTTTCCCTCTACTTCTGTTATGCTTGAGTGGTAAAAATTGGTTAAAATTAATAAAATCGAACCGATCGCCGTTTATTATTATAAAATTTTCCGATATAGGACGTAAATATTTTCTTTCTTTCCTGCTCCATTGAGTATAAGTTAAATATTATACGCTAACTAAAATTGCCTGGAATTTTCTTTTATATAAAAATAGTTTTTTATTTTCATTCTTTTATGATTTTTTAAACTTATATAAAATTTATTTTCTTATTACATTTCTTGTTCTTATTTTTTTTTTTTTTTATTTATCTTTTTACTTTTTTTTAAATATTTTACTTTTTTTTTTTTTTTTTAAATTTTTTTATTTATTTTTTTTTATTTAAAAAAATATACTAGAATTCGAACGCGTTACAGATAGAGTTCTGGGCTTTTCTTAACTAGAGCCCACACGCTGCTAGACTACTACAATATCGTGGATAAGAGTCATTCGGGTCAATCCGTCCTACACTATTCTAAGCAGCAGTATTGGCAGCATACCAATGCTACTGCAAGCAAATAGTTTCTGTTTTGGCCATTTTAGGATTTGGAAATTTCTGATCGGACGGCTGCTGTAATTCTTTACCTTCGATTTAGGTAATTATATAACAATTCAATTGTCATTACGTATTGTGAATTTGTGATACAGTTTATATCAAAAACTGTGATTTAATTGAACGCGCACACAATTAAATCCGATAATGATAAAATGAGCTACTGCGGAGCAAAATTATTGTGATGATACGTCTGGGCACAAATGTAGCAAAATGCTCGTGTT